>JAWNKV010000796.1:0-139161 GCA_035041805.1 Amiota mariae
TTCTCTGAGTCTCCTGCTCTATCTCATGAACCGTAATAGGTAGAGAGTTGAAATTTTCACAGAGTGTGTAATTCACTTGTGTGTAGAACGACAAATACATAAAATAAACATTTTAAGAAGCATTTTTCTTTAATTTAATTTTTTTTTTAAAATTTTTTTATTTGTTTTTTTTTTTGTAGTATACTTTTAAGCTGTAAATTGTAGTATACTTTTAGGCTGTTAAATAAGCACATAATTTAATATTTTAAGCAAAAAATCTTGTACGACGGTACGGAACCCTCCGTGTGCGAGTCCGACTCACAATTGGCTGATTTTTAGTCACATACTATAATAATTTGAAATCATTTTATGATCATATTTTCTATACCATTTTGAATTCTTTTCTTTTCCATTTATTAAATTCATTTCAGTTTTGTTGACAAATTATTATAATATAAACATATGAATACAATTATTATGAAATTATTATATTAAGGACATTTACGTTTGTTCAGACGTTCTTTAGAATGCACAAAATGTTTTTGTAGAATGTTATTTATTTCTTTATTGTCGGCCTTATAATTCAAATGACAAATATCTATGAGAAATAAAATATAATATCATGTTTTTTATTGAAATCAATACATTCTTATTTTTAATTACTGTAGAAATGAACAATTCTGAAGGTTTTTCACTTGTCCCCTTCCAATTCAATAAAGAGGCCAATTCGTCAATTATAAATGTATTTCTTATGATTATTTATTATAATTTTTAACATTTTTTATTATTTATTTTAAATAAAGTTTTCTTATATGTAATAGAAAAAATATATCAATTATCACTTTAGCACTCAAAACGATATGAATATCAATTGCATTTGAACTCATGAAATCTGCTACAACATTTAGCTTGTAAAATAATGCGCTGACTAAAAAATGATTTCTCTTTAATTTTTTGTAGCAAGAATGATCACAAAGTAGTCAGGCAAACATTTAAAACAAATACATACATATTATCAATTTTTGGTCACAAAGAATAGTGAAAAAGAACTAAGGCAAAAGATGACAAAAATATCATCAATTTTTAATCATAAACAATAGACATATTTGTCTATTCTTTTTGACTAAAAATTGTATATGAAAACTCATTTTTTAATCACCTAAACTAATTAAAAATTAGTTAGTAAGATGATTATCGAAAATTCAATCATCCAAATGCTGACTGACATGTATACTATATTTTATGTGTCTATGAATGTGTCTGAGTGTATAGTGGATGTGGTTATGTCATGTTCATTCAGATAAATTGGGATGAAAAAAGGCAAAAATTTGAAAGTAAAAAAATGAAAAAAATTCCTTAAAAAATTAAAAGAATTGCATACAACACCATGATATACAAGATTGAGATAACAAATTCAAAATGCCCATATCCCATACATTTACGACCAATTCTTTGGACTCTTAAAATCCGCTTAAAGTCAACGTGGTCTGGTCAGGACATAGTGTCTGAAATCGGGTATATGTTTTTTTTTTTTTGCTAACATACATAAAATTAGTTGATTCAAGGTAAACTTGAATCTCATGGTTGTTGTTTAATTCTTTATACTTTTAAAATCAGCTCAAATTAAAAAAAAAAAACTAGTCTTTTATCCTTTTAAGGGATAATAAAGAATCTGAATCTATCAAATATTGTATGTATTTAATTTTATTGAATATTAATAGCAATGCTATCAATTTATAACTTAACTTTTCTTAGTAATGATAGTATTTTATAAGTACACATTATAGCATAAGTGTATGTTTATAAAAATATAAAAAAAAAAACACAGATGAATGAGTTTACAATACTCTTTAGAAGCAACAACCTGCAAATTTATCATTAAATAATTAAATCGATGTCTATTAATAAATTCTTATTTAATTTCTACTTCATCGAATGCCCTTCAATAGTCAGATACTGTTTTACATGGATAGTGTTGTGTCAGTTTGCTAAAACTTTACGATTTTTGTCCACGTATGTATTTCTTTATTCAATACACTTCCAACATTTATGGTATATTCATGTCATGTTGTTCTATTGTTTGTAATTCATGAAAATGTGCAACGCATAAAACATTAAACAAACTTAGTCAAACTAAAAGTTCCAAGCGTTCAGGCAAGCCAAGCTAATCCCTTCTCAGTTTAAAAGATTTTTGTTTTCTATTTTTGAAAACAATTCTTGAAATACGAACGAAGTTTTCCAGACGAAATTTAGAAGAGAAAAAGTTCTCAAAAGAACAAATCCCAACACGATTTTCTAAACATGCTGCCCTTAAAATACCAATTAAATAATGAAATGCAAACTAGTTCCTTTAAAATTTTCCATGTGAAAAGTTGAGATTTTTATTAATAAGACCACTGGAAGATTATACCCCCGTATAAACCAATTATTCAGAGGTAAATTGAAAAGAAAAGAAGAGAAATATTCTATTATTTTAAATATACATATGTCTATAGAATCACAAGCTTTTGTTTAATGTTAAGTGTGTGGTATGTAGGCTATGGTGAGACCATAGTTTGCTTATTTTTGTTGTATTTTTCTTTTTGTTATTTTAGTCGCAATAATGCAGTGATTTTAACTCGTTTGCCGCATTTCTCGCTTTTTGGCATAATTCGGTTTTAGTTTTTTATTGTTTTTATCATCTTATACCATTCAATTGGTTGGGCTTTAGGTTTTAATATGAAACTTAACCGAGAAAATAAATACAAATGATAGAAGAAACCCTATTTTATAATTTCATTCTAGATCAGTATGATATATTTAATACGAGTAGTGTACTATAAATTTAGAACACATTTTTTGTGTTAAAGAGTCATTTATTATTCTTTCTTGAAATCACAAACATTTCAGGTTTAAACTACTTATGTAGTCCAAACACATATCTTAAAAGCTCCTCATTTTGGAGCCAACAGATTTTGTTACTTTTGTCCATGAACATTATTTAGATCAGTTTCTATTCATTTGAATAAATCTGGAGAATTCATTGTTAAATATAAATGGAGAATGGTGTTCTTTGTGATTGAGTTTTAATTATTGTAGTTTTCGCAGAAGATCCTCTTGAAAGCGTTACAGTATCGGTATATAAGGGTCCTAAAACAATATTTCGCATGCTAACGTAGTTGCCTTATTCCATGATACTGGGAGAAAGTTCCAACAAGAAAATATATTGTAAACATGAAGATAATCCAGTGATGCCAAAACAGTATATTAAATAAAATATAATAAAAAACAAAAAAAAAAAATAAAAAAAAAAATAAACTAAAATAAAATAAAAAAAAAAATAAAATAAAATAATAAAATAAAATAAATAGATTAAAATAGAAAAAAATAATAAAATAATAGAATGAAATAGAATAAAATAAAATAATAAAATAAAATAAAATAATAAAATAATAAAATAATAAAATAATAAAATAATAAAATAATAAAATAATAAAATAATAAAATAATAAAATAATAAAATAATAAAATAATAAAATAATAAAATAATAAAATAATAAAATAATAAAATAATAAAATAATAAAATAATAAAATAATAAAATAATAAAATAATAAAATAATAAAATAATAAAATAATAAAATAATAAAATAATAAAATAATAAAATAATAAAATAATAAAATAATAAAATAATAAAATAATAAAATAATAAAATAATAAAATAATAAAATAATAAAATAATAAAATAATAAAATAATAAAATAATAAAATAATAAAATAATAAAATAATAAAATAATAAAATAATAAAATAATAAAATAATAAAATAATAAAATAATAAAATAATAAAATAACAAAATAATAAAATAATAGAATAAAATAAAATAAATAGAATAAAATAGTATAAAATAGTAAAATAATAGATTAAAATAAAATAAAATAAAATAAAATAAAATAAAATAAAATAAAATAAAATAAAATAAGACAAAATAAAACAAAATAAAACAAAATAAAATGTTAAGAAATGATATAAAATAAAATAATTAAATTTAATGAAGTAAATGAAATAAAAAAAATCAGCCAAGTGTGAGACGGAGTCGCACACGGAGGGTTCCGTACCATCGTACAAGATTTTTTACTTAAAATATTAAATTATGTGCATATTTAACAGCCTAAAAGTATACTTCAATTAACAGCTTAAAAGTATACTACAAAAAAAAAAAAAAAAAATTGTTAAACAAAAGATTAAAATGTGTATTTTTAGTATTTTCGTTCTACACACACTCTGTGAAAATTTCAATTCTCTACCTATTACGGTTCATATTATAGAGCAGGAGACGGACGGACAGACGAACGGACGGACAGACGGACGGACAGAAAGCGTAAGCTTAGTATTAGGGTCCCCTTAGCTCCCTATGGGCACGGAACCCTAAAAAAATTAAATAATATAACTAAAATAAAACAAAATAAGATGTTAAGAAATGAAATGAAATAAAATTAAATTTTATTAAATTAAAAAAAAAAAATAAAATAGAGTAAAATAATATAATAAAAAAATTAATGTTATGAAATGAAACGAATAATATGAAAAAAAAAAAAAATAAATGAAATGAAATACAAAAGTAAAAAAAAAATAATTAAATTAAATTAAATTAAATAAAATGCAATACAGTAAAATAAAATATAGAAGAAAGTCTAAACTTAAAGATAATCTAAAGGTGTCAAAAGTCCATCGAATTCCATACATGAGTATGTAAAATGAAGCAAAAAAAAAATCCTGAAAAAAATCCTCTACTGTATTTAAACATATGTGTTACTAAATATTATGAAAGGTGTAACAATTTTAGTTAAACCGAATTTTACTTTTATTATAATAATTATATTTTTTAATTTTTTTTTCTCTTTTTTCATGGATTTGACCTTTATGGTATGTTTTACCTTTTATTGTTCTCATTATGTTATTTGTGTTGTTCCTTTTGTTTTTTTTTTTTTTTTTTTTTGTTTAAAAAGTTTATCTGTCCTACTGCTAATTGTTGTAGTTCGCATCAATTGCGATGTATTCCACAGAACACCGTGACCATTGCATTGTACCAATGTGGCAGTAGCACGATATAAGAATCAAGTGTTGACTGTGGAGGGGACAATGAGAAGTGGGGAGAAAGAACAACCAAGAACGGTGGTCAGTTAATGTATATATGTACATAAGTAAGTATGTGCATATGATGATGATACATAGATACATATTATTAACAGTTTGTCTTATAAATGATTGCACAAAAGGAAGTGGAGATTTGATATTTTCAGACTATGCACTTTTTTAAAATCTTTTTGAATGATATTTCTGAATTATTATATCGACCATTGGCAACAATTAAAGTTTAGAAATATTTTATATATTAATACTTCGCATTCACAAATCTCAGGTATTTCAATTATGGTTGCATCATAGTGGGTTAATGGAGGTGAAGGTGGCTTTATAGTGAAAAATCACTGATTATATGCATCTTTATTATTTCTTTATAATGAGTCAGTATTGCCACTAACTTTTTTAAAACACAACCGTTCTTCTGGAAAATTTGAGGAATATTATTTATTTACTTGTTGTTGACTTATAAATAAACAAGATATGGAGCACAAGCATCGATGGCTCTGGGATCTATTAGTATTTTGTTTGCTGGCAAGTGACATAGAATTTGTAATTCCCAATACACCTGTATTAGACTCTGCAGAGGCAGATACGGAGGCGGGAGTTCCGTAAACCTCCGTTTCAACCTTATCTTTAATATACTATTTTTGAATTTCTTTTTTTTATTTTATTATTTTTTGCCCATTTTTATAATAAGATCGCTCAAATTTTCTATTGAATTCTAGTCTGGACTTTTTTGACGTGCATTGAGAACTTTTTTACTCTTATCATCAGATCAGAATTTTTTGTACATAACAAGTACTTAAGCTTGGAATCTCTTGTTTTTGTATGATTTCAAAATGATTTTGTCAGTGGCACTGATCACTTATTCATTTCTCAATATGTTCAAGTGAAGTTCCTTTATCATACTACTAGATATCCGGCAATCGTTATCTGGCCTCTCCTTTCCAAAAATTTTATGGATACTGATTGGTTGACCTATGACAAATACGACTTAAATGATTTTAAAATATGTCTCTTAGCTTTATATGCATATCACTTGCACACCCCACATTTTTCGATTTTGCGCTTGTCCCTTTTGAGGGTTTTCCCTCTTAACCTTCTTCATAATTCACTCTACCTATTTGTGAAAACCGTGTAAAAATCGGTTCGATAGTTTTTAAGTTTATCGCATTAAGACAGACAGACACGGAGGGGGACTTTGTTTTATAATTTGTATGTATAGATTTTTTGTTGTATGTGCGTTGCATACATAAAATTTTATATCATTTTAATTAACTGTGTGTTTTTTGTTTGTTTTTTTTTTGGAAATATTTATGAGATAAACTGTATGTAAATTTGAATCTTTGAATCTAGAGTAAATGTGAAACTGAGTACAGTGCGGTGAATTAATGTTCGTTCAGCAATGATAATGCACATGTACACAAATACAAATACATATATATATATGTATATATATATATGTACAAATATATTGTGGAACAGACATTCAGATATTCACTCATTCGTTTATTCATTCATTCATAGATATGCAAATATTTTTCGCTGTTAAATTTTTGCATGGTGCCACATTTGTAAGGTATGAAAGCATTTTCTGATGTGGTTTTTACTGTATTTTCATTTGTTGTTGTATCTTGTATCTTTTGTTGTTTTTATCATTGTTGCTGTTGTTGTTGTTGTTGTCGATGAATCTGAATCATCGGTTACTATTGTTGTTGCTGGTGTATTTTTTGATGAAGCGCGTTGTTGCATTTTTCACATTCATGCTTTGACAGCGCAAATACGAATTTCGCAAACGAATTTACAATTGCATTGCATGATTTCTATAGATACAAATATATGGTAAACATATTTATATACACACACATATATCTATATACAATAAACATACATACATACATACATACATATGTATGTATAACTATCTTTATATACCAAAGTATATAGTAAGTTAATGTAAAATACATATGTGTATACAAAATACATGGACTTGCATCAAATCTTAATGTATAAACGATACAATATATTTACATATGTAATGTATATACTTATACATGTGTATCTATTGGATGCGAAATCTAGTTATCGACATTTTTAAAACTAAATACTTACATCTCTACAACTAATTAATAGACTTGTACATATGCAAAAAACACAACAGCAGAGCAAAAAACTATGTCACTGTGATGGTCTTAATTGGATCAAACTTTGATATATTGCCTACCTAGAACCAATAGAAATTGCAAACTTATCTTTTGGAATTCTTAAGATTCGTGACACTTATGAAATATGAGGCACTATAGATGACTTTTCTGATCTATTCTCATCTAAAGATTGAGTGTCGCTTAGAACAAAAACAAAAACAAAAACAAAAACAACAATATAGAAACAAGATGTCTGGATCTGATGTTGCACACCCTAACAGAATATAAAGAGAATTTTTGTTTTATTATTGTTTTGATTCAATTCACAGTCAGTATTGTAAGAAAATAATATTAGTGTGTGAAAAAATTGTGATAAATTTTATTATATAGGAAAACTATTCATAAAAACATGTAATTTATTTTTTTTTCTCCTCCTATTCACTGAATTTAATATTTTCTAGCATTTTCTCACTTTTTTTAAATTAAACAAAGAAGTGAAAAGTACTTGTTTCTGTTTCTGATGAAATGCACTGAGTTCTGTTTTAGTTGTTAATGCAACTTTGAAGTACTGTTTATTGTTTACTGGTTGTGTTTCTGCTCTGATCTGCGTTCTGTGTCAAATGTACTGAAATCTGTGTCTGTTTCTGTTTCTGTTTCTGTTTTATGCGACACACAGACTTAACTTATGTTTAACCATAATCAATCAATTTAACAAAAATATCTAAATAAAATAATATTGTATCTATCATGTGGCCACCTCAAGATCAGAGGCAAGTATTATTTCTATTTGAGTCAGGCTTGCCAACTTAGGGGTATTTTCAAAAGACAGAATCAGAAGAAAACGCAATTTTTTTTGAAATATTAAATAATTTAATTAAATTATAATAGAATGTTACAAAATGTAAATTAGTTTGTTTTTTAGGGGGTTTTCCCAGTAATTGTAACTATTTATAATCTTTTTTTTTTGAATCTGACTTTTGAAAATACCTCTAAGTTGGCAAGCCTGATTTAAGTCATTATCTTATCCCTGTTTTTTCAAAATGTGGGTCATGAAGCCTCTGTAAGTTAAAATTAAAAATTATGTTAGAAAATGTTAATTAAAGGACATTTATTGTAGGCTTACATGAATTTAGATCCATGATTCATGTTAACGTGAAGTGCTTTTTGCATTAACACAGTTTTTCTCATCGTGGTTCCGTTTCTGATACATTAACAATTAAATCGTTTTCTAAATTTAAGTGATTTCTCTGTTTGCTTTTTATTTGCGACATTGACGAAAGCGTCAACTCACACATCTAGAAAGTGGCAAATGGAATCAAACACTTAAAAGTCTCAGTATTTAATTCTGGGTCTGATTGTCACTACAGTGTGATCGGTGATTTGTGCGATTAATACAGAATGAATGACAGAAACTGGCAAAGAATGAGCCGACAAGAACTCGTTCTGTCAATCAATTGATCACAATGATTGGCTGTTTAGATTGACATGGTGTGACCGTGTTTTTTGACTACACTGTACCAATCTTGTCAGCCGATTGGCAAACACCATGATCATCCATGATTTATCCTTAAGAACAATTTTTGATTTTTCCTTCCTTCGGTTATTTTCTTCTTAGTTTCTTGACCAAATATTTATTGTTAAAGCTGCTAGTGTTTCTCTAGGAAACACTTTCCAATATAATTATTTCTTATTTCTATAGTCTCCATTCCTAAGTAGTGTCTTCTTTGGTAATCAAATTATCTTCTAATATATAAAACTTTGTTCTTTGTTTGTTCATATGTTATGCGCTGCCATACCATTCATCTGATTGTAATAAAATTTTGTGAATATGTATGATTGGTTCCCGGCTTAAGCATAGGATAGTTTTGGTTCCGATATGTGTCCCCTTTACCAAGATCCCAGATATTCAAACAACCTCTAAAAGTATACTACAAAAAATTAACTAAAATATCACTTTAATCTGCTTCTCCTTTTCTAATATAAAACTTAATATTTGTTTGTTCATATGTTATGCGCTGCCATGGCTTTCATCTTATTGCAATAAATTTTTGTAAATGCGTATAGAATAGTTTTGGTTCCGATATGTGTTGCTGTTCCCGAGATCTGGGCCGGGTGCGCAAAAAAGAAAAAGACTGTATAATGGAACTTGAATAAAAAAGTCATCAAAAAGGATTAGATTGAATACAATCCGTGTGAACTCGGATCGGGTAGGATAGTATAGTGTTTCATAAAATAATGTTTCATAATAAGAGTCTTCAAGCAAACGCATCAGCCTCACAAACGTATAAACGCATACATTTATAAGGTTACTTTCGTGAACGACCTGAACTTGATTTGTACATCATAAATCGCACAAATCAGTGAGCTTTACCAACACTGTGTATTTAATGTGATTGCCAACTCTTTCCAAAAGTTTTCGTTTACTGAATTATTTCAAATAAAAATTGATTAACAGTAAATCGACGGTCAAATAATAGATTATTTATTGCAATTTGTGTATTTATTTCAATAAGTTCACTTTTTCAAATTTATTTTTTTTTTGCTTTCTCATTTGTTTGTTTAAATCTAACTGTCAATTCTGTATACGAGGGAAATTGAGTTGTCAATGCTAATTTTTATGAAATATATGCGTATCAATATGCTCACAAAGTTATAAGAAAGCACAATTTTTAATTTATTATTTTTTTGTATAAAAAAATTGTCAACTGACAACTTCTGCCTGGCAGAAGGCCACATCAGCCATGGCCACATCCCCTCTTGTAGCTTTAAGTTAACTTTAATCATATGAGATGTAATAATAAAATAAATAAATACTTTATGAGCGCATAAAGTTATGAGGTTAGTGTGATTTCGTGAAGACCCACATTATGTTAATTTATAAAATTTTTAAAATTTATCTCTCAATTGAATTTTAAATTACTTTAACATTTCACTCCTTTCTACGTGCGAAATTCGGTTATGTACAGAGATCTTTGGGTGCCACTGGTCAATTATTTCCGCCTTGGTTTGAGATATTTTGTGTAATTATGGGCAAACCAAGAGGTCTTCGCACCGCCAGGAAGCACGTGAACCATCGTCGTGACCAACGTTGGGCCAACAAAGACTACAAAAATGCTCATTTGGGCACAAGATGGAAGGCCAATCCTTTCGGTGGTGCCTCTCACTCTAAGGGTATTGTGCTTGAAAAGGTTGGCATTGAAGCCAAACAGCCTAACTCTGCTATTAAGAAGTGCGTCAGGGTGCAGCTCAGTAAGAACGGCAAGAAGATCACCGCTTTCGTTCCTCGTGACGATAGTTTGAACTACATTGAACACATCATGTTCACGTAAAGTCTGTCAAGTCTTCATATTAAGTGTAATCTTCTTTTATAAATAAATCTATTGATTGGCTATTTATGGACAGATAGCAAATAAAAAAAAAAAAAAAAAAACTAACATTTCTGTATTTAATAAACTTCTTTTTGACTATGATGTGATTATGAAAAATGTATCTGAATTAGATTCTCATAGTTTATATGCTTTATATACTCGTACATACAAAGTACACAAATGTATTGGTAATTTTATAACAATTCTCCTTCACAATTTTCTCTTAATATTTTTTGTTTATTTATTTTCTAAATAATAATAATAATAATAATAATATAAATTAAGGGGATTTACTGGCTTACATGACCATCCCTCATTTCTGATTTTTTTTTTTTAACCTCCCTTTGAGCTTATGTCACCGCTATAGCCACAGTTGGATCATGGCATGTACAAACTTAATCGGTTTACGATGAAATATTATCAAAATATGTACGAGTACATAAAATGGGTAATAGATTCAATAACAATCGACAAAATTGAGCATTGAATATGAACAGTCAAACAACGGAACTAACTAAATCTAATATGGAATTTTGTATTCTGAGCGATAGGTGGGAGAAATTGGCAATAGATATCCTTTTTGATATGGTACAAATATCTTGTTATACCCTTCTAATATTATATAATAGTTTCAACAGAATCAAATCAAAATGAAATTTGTTCAAATCCATAAAATATTTCAAAGTTTTAGAGGTGAGTTAAATCTCATAAAATTTCTAAAATAATAAAATTTGATCAATAAGTAGACGTTAAGTTAACTTGTACAGTGTCGAAAGTATAGAGGTGCAGAGTATCTTATAGTAGTTGATCCTACTCAATGCTCTTAGTTATTTGACTAACTATTATTTTTATTTTATTTTTGGAGGGGACATTTTTAAGTGGACAGACATACACGGACATTAGATAGACAGAAATAATGGATATGGGGGTGGATGTTGTCGTTTTTCGTTCGAAAGTTGCAAAATTTCGAATATTGATTTGAATCAATTAATTCATGCGGTTGTCATTGGAATTACTCCCTCGAATCTAATTAATTTTAATGCACGAATACACACAATGTCATGACAGAGAGAGAAACGACGACCATTGGCAGGCATGAAAGGAAAAGATTTTGACCGTTCACCGGTCTGAGCTGTCACAAAATGTGAAGCATGATTTGGCCGGACATGAATAAATGTGCAAACTAAAGCTCCCTAAAATCCATCACCACCAATACCACACTCCACCCCACCCCACCACACCACACCACAATTGTACTCATACCTTACGATTCAATGAATTTGATTCAAGTCGAGATTTTCATTTAAACTTTTTATCATCTATCTCTCTAATGTATGTTTACGAGTATGTATGGTATTTATCTATATCTACATCTATGTGCAACGTAAATTGTTGTACATTAAACTAAACACAAATACACACACACACACACACACACACACTCACAAACAGAGATTCAAACACTCATAGATACAATTATATATAAAGTATATTATTTGGAGACCAAACCATAGAGATCTTTATTGAGTTGGACTGACGACAGACATTGGAAATTTGTTGCAGGCGGCAATATTCTATACAGTTACAAAATTATATATTTAAATATATTTTGGTATCGAATTATACAATTTGCTACCAAAATTATTGCATTTTGTGTCGTTCAACTACTTGCTGATGTGTGTCCTTTGTCATATTGTATAATACATACTTGCATCCAAATCGATTTTCATCGAAATTCTGTTTTCGTTTTCGACATAAATACAAATACAAATACAAATACATAAATTTATCCATCCTCCGCAGAGTTCAAACATTTCAAATGACAATTGTAATTTCTCTTCAATTGTATCTTAATGAAATCTATGATGCTATAAGTTAATAATAAGTTATTTGGACTAGGATATATGAAACTGGTTGCTGGACATGAAGTTGTGTTCATCTATGGCTCCGATGGCTCAGTTTTAGAAGTCTGAAGTGGGTGTGGGGCGGTTGTCAGTGGGACCCTCAGTTGGGTTATGTGAAGAGATTTCACAAAGACTCTGCCAGAAAAGTATGAATGAGTAAAGTTTTATTCTCTTAGAATCATCATTGTCAATGAAATAAACATTCATTAATAGTTTCTTCTGCTTTGAAAAACCAATCAATAGAGCAGTGAATTTGTAAGTGTAAATCAAATTTTAAAATGATTAAGACTATTTTTGTAAATTTTATTTTAACATAACCAGTATCGTAAAGGAAATTGCGAATGACCCATTGTTTTGTGTATCTATAATAGTATGTACTCCATATGTAAATATGTATATCTAATCCCACAGATTATTTGTCTATCAGTTGAGTTGCTCTTAATTTATCACAGCCATCATAATCTGACCTCTATTCTTTGTCTTCACAGAATTACGTACACAATATGAATTTTTTATTATTTAATCTATTCTTTGCCTTCCAACAACTTCAATGCAAGAGTCAAAGTGAGGGATAATTGAAAGCAGCGTTCCACCATTAGGCAAGACGAGTTTTCAATTCACACAAAAGATTCCAAGACTTAAGATGCTATAGTTGCTGGGCATCTTTTCGGAGGATCTAGAAGTTTAACCCACGGCACCAAGAGCAAAGCAATTCGTAAACCAACTTCGACAGCATTCAATTATGCTAATCGGGGTACTTGACCATTCTAGTTTTCTAGGTAACGAGATGGTGGATAACTGTGTGTTAGAAAGATATCGGCGCTATCAGTTTCTCTAGAGATTATTGATATTCACAGACCTGTAGAAGACATCCTTTCCGGCCAGTGATCTAGCAGGCTTGCAGTGACACTTTTTCCTTGTTAGCAATCGAAGCGAGCTTCTACACTTTAACAAGAAAAGGATTTAGATGATGACGGGAGTTAAAACGTGGCACTACGCAACTACTCTCCTCTTTTCTAAATTCAGTCACAATGAACCGTAAGGTGAAATTGAATTCTTCCGGTGACCTATGCCTTCCGCCTTATGTAAAGTAAGTATATACACTAAGCTTTGGTAAACAAAAACTCTTTACAGAAATATCTATAAGGTACTCCATCTTAATGGTGAGGCTAACATATTCTTAGAAGACCCGCATAGTTTCTGATAAAAAAGTATTATAAATAAATTTAAAAGCTTTTCTTATTAACAATCAAAAATACTATAAAAATACAGAAGACTTATTTGTTGAAACAAATAAAAATAATCCAGTATGTAAATAAAGTTGTGTACATTCGGTATGAGATGGCAACACTGCTGGTATCAGATGTGTAATCGTAACAGTGGTGGCTGATGAAGGTAACAGCGGTAGCTGTAGAGGGACTGCAATAGTAGAAGAATTGAAACAAGAAGAGAAAGCAAGCAGTCAGAAGAGTTAGGAATTGATTAAATGAAAGCTGATAAAGTTGATGTGTGTTAATCCTTGCTATATTGTCATTATCATATTACTTATTATCTTTGTTAGATGCGAAAGCCACGATAATATAAATATAAATAGTATGCGAGCTGAAGTTCCTTAAGGCAGTGTGCTGAAACCCGCCCTCTACAAGCACCTACACGTCTGACCTCCCAATCTTGAGAGACAAGAAACTCTCAACGACGACATATGGTGGTTGGTGAACGACAGCGATCTGGCAGCAGCCTTGGCTGAAGAGGCGGAGCAACTACGTCAATGCAGAGAAATCTATGCATGTTGCCCTTAACCCTGAACCACTCGACATGCCCTGCCATTCTCATCAACGATAAAGCCATTTCAAAAAGCGCCACATTACCTGTACTTCTGTCTGATACTAGACAGGCGTCTCACATGCAAACTCACATTATTACTAAACGAAGGCAGTTGGGTTGAATGAGTTGGCTTCACCGATCAAACTCGATGTTCAACCTTTGTTTGTCCGGGACTCGGTGATCCACCGAGATCTGCATATACCATGGATAAAAGAAGAAATCGTGAAATACAGCAAAAGACACTTCATTAGGTTGGAGGCCCATGTCAATCACCTGGCAAAGAATTTGTTGGACAACAGAAGCCAAACTTTTGAGTTTGACCTAAAGAGCCAGTTTATTCTTCGAAGTTTCAGGTCCAATTGCCTTCGTGTAGTAGAAATGTGAGGTTGCCAGGTGAGACGCCCATCTAGTGCCAGTTCACAGTGGCACTTCTTGGAATGGAATGGCGTCACCATTGATAAAAATGGCAGGGCACGTTGAGCGGTTCAGGGTGAATATATCATGAAAGGATTTACTTATATTGAAGCAGATGTTCCATCTTTTCAGCCAAGGCCCCATGAGGTCCAATTGATCTTGCAGGAGAGCTGAGACTATAGCCGGGTCCCTGTCGCTCACCAATAGAACACTTGTCATTCGCATATGTCGCTATTGAGAATTTCTCGTCTCCCAAGAACGTGAGGTCAGACGTGTAGAACGTGTATAGGATGACTGCCTTGAGAAACTCCTGCTCGCATACTTTTTATATCAGATATGGGGAAAATATGTAAGGCCTTTTCTATAAACGACTTATACATGTACTATTTTTTTATGGATATTTGGATTGCATAATATTGATAGACAAATAATTAAGAAAATAAATGATTTTTTTTTTTTTTTTTTTTTTCTTTATTTTTGTATAATAAAATTTCATTTTAAATATAAAACAATAACAGCATCATAATATTGTATTATTAGCAAATAGCAACTAGAATAAAGCAAATCTACACAGATATCCTACACATATGTGTGTATGTACATATGTTTGTATGTATGTGTGTGTGTGCGCCTAGATACTTGCATATGTGTGTATATAATTTCTCAATGTTGAATAGTAGTTTATTGTATATTTATTTGATATTATTGTATTTTGTATTATGAAATGATTTTTAATACATTTCACGCTGACTGAAAATGATTTGAAATCGTTTTGTGGTTTTTTCGAGTTGCAAATCATTTTAATTAAAATATCAAAATTAGAAAATGGAAAATGATTACATTATTCATTAGTTTTCATTACGAATGTTTATTTATTGCTGGCCACTCTCGGATCTTTGGTCTCTTCTTCATCTGGTCATGCCTTTTGCTGCTAGTGTTCTGTATCAAGTTCCCCACCAATCCTCCTCCACTCCCTCTCATATCAACAACAACAACAACAACAACAACAACAACAACAACAACAACAACAATCTATCAAATTATTATTATTGTTGTGTGTTTATAAAATTTTTCTCATTTCTCATTTTTACCCATTTCCATTTTAATTTTTAGTTTTATGTATTTTTGTTTTTATTTTTTATTTATTGTTTTTTTTGTTTTTGTGTTTTTGTATTTTTCAATGAATTTTACGGTTGCTTTTAATTATTTGATGGCAAATAATATATTAATTATTGGACAAAGTGGCGCCATCTAGTGTGTGGCGACATTTTAAATAATAAATTTGATTTTCATATTTCTTTTTTTCCCCATAATCATTTTTGTGTTTTTTTTTTTCTTTTTTATTTTCTTTCTCTCTTTCACTGTTTGAATCAAGAAAAATTCAAGAAAAGAACTTGAAGAAAAAGCTTCAAGAAAGTTTTCTAGACAAAGTGAAAATAAAAGAAACACTTATAAGAAGAAATGCTTTCTTTACTTTTTTTTCTTTCATTTTATTTTTTCGTTCTTTTCATTTTTCTTCATCTTCAGACAACTTTAGTTTTATATTCAAAGGGGTTGACTGAGGGTTTGCAACCGTGCAATGTGCGAGAGAATGTGATAAAACATTAAGACACATCAGAGTGAATGAAATGGCACCGGCACCCCAATATCTTTCGTAAATATGAGATTGAGAAACTTTTGCATCCCTTTGACCTCGGACCAAGATGCTGCTTACAGAGTTTCGTAAACTTTTTTTTTTTTTTTTTTTTTGATTGGCCAAAGAGTATTTTTACATCTGAAAATGTAACAACAAACTTTATTTCTCATTTTATATAATATTATAAAATTTAATCAATTTAATTTTTCAGAATTATTCGATGGAGTATACTAATGATGTAGTACAATATTTTTGAAGTTCCCAAATGATTGCGAAACCCATTACACCCAGTAAAAGGAAAAAAAAGAAAATTGAAAATTGTTGTTTACGAAATAAAGTTGTTTCTTATTAGGCATTTTTTTTACATGACAATGCTTCTCTGTGCAATGGAAAATGCTTAATTTTGACCTCAAGAGAAAGATTTTTAATTCTGCTAATTAAACCAGATATTCTTCATGTCATAGCCTTGGCACCGTAAGTCGATATCCCAACACAACTGTCCCAATTTATGCTATGTTTTTCAAAAAAAAAAATGTATTGATAAATTCTCCTTTTGTCGTAGACTCCAAAATAGAAAATCTTCTTTAGCAACACAGTTTGAGAAGCACTATCAGTAGTAGTAGTAGATGAAAGGGGAATCTAAGAAATATCTTTAATTTTAACCAATGTCCTACTTACTCTTTGCAGAGTAACAAGACTTCTCAGCCAGCAAATCAATGTTTAAGAAACCCTGTTGATGTAGATGAAGACGCTGAAAGGGGTATGTACCTAACACAAAAACTTAAGAAAAAGGCAAAGCGCGAAAAAAAAAAAATACTCTAAGTGTGCAAAGTTTTCATGAAAAGATTCGGGACTTGGACTTGTAGAGACTTAAAAAGTTTAACGCGAGCCATGCAAGCGAAGTACAACGCATTAACGTCAGATGGCGCACCATTTAATGCAAAAAAAAGCTTTTCATCAATTCAAATTCATTTTTGATTCTCATTTAACTATAATATTTCATGAAATAAAATTTTTGCTTTTTGATTGATTTAAATAAATTTTTAGCTATTTTGATATTTCATTTCCTTTGCATTGTGGGGTGACTCACAATAACAAACAAACAAACAAGCAAACAAACATTTTTTTAACTATGTGTATTTGTGGTGGAATACTTATTTGTATTTCTACATGTGCGTGTGTATGTCTGTACAATATATGTATTTATATATAAATGTATATATTGAGAATTTCGACCAATTATAAGTTGTGGTTAACCGCAAAACTTTGTTGAAGACAATTTTCGGCATATGCGCGTCTTCAATGTGCAAGGGAGATACATAGATACAATATGCTCAAGTTGTCTATCTTTATAAGCGTCTGCGTATGAGTGTGTTAGTGTATCTAAATAAGTATAAATATGTGTGTATATATCAGAAGGATGGTGGTGGTGGTGGTGGTGATGGTGATGATGATGATGATGGTGGTGGTGGTGGTGTGGTAGTGATGATGAATGAGGAATGGAGTTTTATTCTAAATATATTTCTAGTCAGTGGCTGAGATGAACTAATAAAATATGTTATTTTGTTTCAAGGCACCCTCAATCTACTACTCATGCTAACAACATGTTTATGTAGTTGTGTGTTTCTATATGTGTGTGTGTGTGTATATATACACTCTCCCTGAGTATTTAGGTTTCTTTAATATATTTTATTTAAGGGGGTGTTATTTTCATATTAACTGTATCATTTTTTCCTTTTTCCTTTCCTTTCCTTTCCTTTCCTTTCATTCTGTTTTCTTTTCATATTTCCGTTTTCGATGTAAAAATATGATTTGCGGTTAACCGCAAAGGTTCCGCCCACTTTTATGCGTTTTGTGAAATCGAAACTCCCCAATATCAGTTTCAGTTTCATAATACTCACTATAAGATAGATTCTATTAATTTTGTTTAAATATTTTTCTAAATAACAAAATACAATATTTTTTTTTTTATTAATATTTTTTATAAAGTTTTCGCAAAAACCAATTAATTAATGTATATGGTTGTAAAGAATAATAACTTGGCGATTGTTTATTTATTCATTTATTTATATATTCAGTGAGTGTTCAGGTTGCTGCTGACCTTCTGCTTAGAAGGTCATTAGGATGGAGCCTCTTTAATTGGTGTTAGCTTACGCCATGATTGAGAGATTTCGCCGGACAGTTTGAATGAATTACCAGTCTTTGCTGATGACGATTGCTGTTTTGTATGATTTCTTTGCATACCGTGGGCATCCTTAGGTCTCTGTGCAAGATGGTATTCCGTACAAGCCAAGGAGCCCCAGTTATGCGACGAAGGTTCTTGTTTTGGCAAGCCTTGGCTCTCTGAATGCTGCAGTGACCCAGATTAGGATTGCGTAATGCCAAACAGGGGCCACTTTTTGTCTGTAAATTGTCATCTTGTTGTTAAGCGACATTTTTGCATAACAGCATGCGGTTTTAATATGAGGTCGCCATGTGAATGATGACTATATAAATAGTATAAAATACTTAAAGTTGCCTATTAATTCATTTATTGAATTGTAAATAATTTCAATTATTAAATTAAAGTGAAATCAAATTGATTCTTTTGAGAAACACACCAAGTGCACCCACATTAACATAATAGCAATAGTTACTTTCGTAATAAACGAACACTCGTAGTGCTTAGCTGCTTAATCCGCAGAATGCGTTCAGGTTGATTGCATGGGAATGCTTGCCATATTTATGCTCATTTAAATCCCCTTAAATGATATCTACATATAATCCTCTTTAAAAAACAT
Source organism: Amiota mariae (assembly GCA_035041805.1). Taxonomy (NCBI): domain Eukaryota; kingdom Metazoa; phylum Arthropoda; class Insecta; order Diptera; family Drosophilidae; genus Amiota; species Amiota mariae. The sequence goes on from JAWNKV010000796.1 coordinate 19,174, forward strand.
TCATATGCTTCTTCATGAAGCTTTTGGTGGACTGTATACATAAGTTAGTATTACAATATGAAATACTCAAGTGAAGTATTTCATAAAGCTTTTAAGTACTACGAATTCATAAAGACTACAATATTTCCAAATGAATGTGATTGCTAATAGAACCTGAGGGAAATACAAAAGATCAATTATGAAGGAATTATACTCTTTCATTGGTTTAATAAGCATTCGCATTGAATGACCAATGAAATGATAAAAAAACATTTAAGACTGCGATAGACCGAAATAAAATTAAAGATTTTATTGCCAATTTTAACAATTGTTAATTAATGGATAACAAAATATGATTTGATTTAACAATTTTATTCGTCGTTAGTCTTTTCCTGCCATTACAATGTACTTTCAGTTTTAGAATCAAATGTCACTATAATAGTCAACTTAAAGTGAGTACACACTAAGCAAACACAAACGAATGCATGCGATATAATCTATGTGACATTCGTTGCTAACCCAACTTTGTATAATTTAATAGAAATAATTATATATACATATTTTATTTTGTTGATGACTCACAATACAAAAATGCATGTTTGACAAAGACTACTTGATTGATTTTTCAAAAAAAAAAAAAATATAAAATTTGAACCACCAATTTCGGTTGATATTCTGCTTCGATTTTAATGGAACAAACGCTATCTGTTGCTCACAATAAATCCTCTTATGTTTCAGTAATTTTATTTTAAATATATTGAGTGGCTTTTAATTGATGCGCGCGCAAATAAACATAGAGATTTGTTTGCTGTCCACATTGCAACGAAGGAATGCGTTCTTTGCTTGTGTCCGTGTTTCGTATTCGTGGGTTTGTGTGATGTGGTTCTTCCCCCTAGCGTACCTTAGCGCAATCAAACGAATGCGTTTGGAAATGTTCGTTCGCCAACGTTTTAACGAACACATTGAGTGCACGTATGCGTTTGTAACGTCGCATGTGTTTGCCTATATGTACTTGCCTTAAAAGAGCTTTATTAATCAATTGAATGTATAGCTCAATAGTTGCGTAGTCTTATGATTATAAAAACTTAAAGCAAGAAGACAAACTGAACCAATTCGATTTTATACAGTCTCCAAAAGTAGAGTTTTGATCCTTACAAATACGTAAAAATCCGATGTATGTGGTGATAATCTTCTTCTCCTAAATAGCTTAACCGATTTTCATGAAGTTTTTCTAATTTTTTGTACTTATGGGGTCACCTGGATGGTTCTAGTTGTTGTTGTTGTTGCTTTAACTGCAAGGGGACTGTAGCATGAACAATTGCAGCCACGGGCACAACCTTGCGGTAGACGTAAGTGATCCATGACCAACTGATGTCGGTTGATTCCGGGACCACTTAGGTGAACCGTTAGACCACGTAGGTGGCACTATTTTTGAGATACAAACATTTGTTTAATTTGCGGAAAATTATCAGAATTAAATAATTTTTTTTTTTTCAGGTTGCTGAGTTCTGATATACAATATTTCATAAAGTAAACTAACAAAGCTAAAGTCTCTTTTATTAGTTTTTTAATGGTATCCACTTATATTTTTGGAAAGAAGAGACAAAATAACGTTTGCTGAGTAATCTAGTGTATTGTAAATCTAAAAATGTTAATAAATTTTGCAAAGTGAATTAAAAAGGAAAAGAAAGAAAATGCCCTAAAGATACAACAACTAAGTAAAAAGTTGAAAGAAAAGAAACTTCATATGCATCAGCATCAAGCATCGCGCTTCGCGCGCGCACACACACTCACCCATAAACATAAATATCATCTTCCCATATACTTGTATAAGATAAATGCAAATGCTATTCACTGAAGTATGTAATTTTCTTAACGAAAACTATGGTTTTCCTATCTAAATATTGTTGTACTATCTTCTTCCATCAACCCCCTCAGATTATAACAAACCAAACTGAACTCTGAACCATTCCGAACTTCTCGAAGTAACTTACTATGTTTGAGCTTTGAGTAATTTATATAAAATGCTACAACACAAAATAAAAAAAATGTACAAGAAATAAGGATCTAAGGACATAAGCTCTTTTCATTTATTTCACAATGTAAGCGAATATGCGCGAACTTAAAATTAATAGTTTGCCAAGCTAAAACGAATTGCCTCTCAAGTTACAAACCACTGACAATATATATGAGCAACAACAACAACAACAACAACAGCAACACTAACAACATCTCATACACTAGCGATAAACAACAAACAATATATACAAGTACAATATGTCTGAGTAAAACTATAAAAGCTAAACACAAAATAAATTAAATAATGAAAAAAAAAAACAAAAAGAATCATTCGAAGGATTCATCATCATCAGCATCTTCGCGTCAATTCCTTTTAAATACAATATTATGAGACATGGGTCTCCTCTGGAAATTTCCAAAAACATATATGCATTTACTTACTATTATCTTCTTATCTTGGTAGTGTTTTCATTTCAGATTTCTTTTGGTCTATTGATTATTTGCCTTTCCAGTTATCGTCATTTGCTTTGATTAGTCATTCAATGTGTCATTTCTCTTAGATATTTGATATTTTCATTCATTCTCTTTTGAGAACTCCAAACATTTATATTTCTTTTGCTCTCTGAAACACTAACTAAATTGTTAGTATTGGTTGACATTTCTTTTCAGCTTTTAAACATATACGATTCTGTTTATCTCTTAGTTTTCCGAATATCGCCCATCTTATGTTAATTCTTTGATTTATTTATCCCGTCTTATAAGTTGAAATGCTGTTGAGTAAAGTTTTGTTGATTCTTCTTCTTCTCTTGCTTGTTATTATATGTCGCTAAGCAACTATTTTGACACTTCGCACGCCCTTTCACATCCCTTACTCTACAAAAGCCAAACAATATTGAAAAATAACGAAATACATAAAAAAAAAGACGCTGAGCCTCTGGTACATGACACAAGGAAACACCGTGACCATTGTGCTTCTCATGTCAACAAACAAAACTTTGTTAGAGAGAGAGAGTTCTGCCGCAGAATCTCAACACATAATATGGGTCTTTCATGAGCTTAATTTGTTTGTTCGCAAAGAACACAAGTCCAAAACACTTCGCTCTGTATCCCTGTTGGTAATTTTTAGATGATTTTCAACTGATTTCCCCATTATTCAACAGAACATGGCGCAAACAAATTTTAAATGAAGTAAACTTTTTATTAAAATTTTAAGAAAATGCATGCTACGAAATAAAAATGGAACTGAAAGAACTATTTGTATACACTGCAAATTATTCTAAATTATCCATTTTTCACAAATTTCACACAATTAGCCACCACGTTCCATTTATAGTCTGCATGTCTGTGTGTCTGTTGCTTATAGAACCGCTGGACCAGATTTTGATGAAATTGTCAGGAAAACTCTAGCACAATCTGTAGAGTCTGAAGAGTGTTTCCATAAATTTCCAAAATCAACTATGTAAACCACATGACCAAATGTTAACCATTTGACTAAAGTCAACTACATGACCAAGGTTTTTGTCATTTCCTGCATTAATTCTCAATTGTCTTCCTCTTTTTTTTTTGTTGCGCGCTTTTATTAAATATCTGATCATTGCACATGTGTTTTTAATATTTTATATGTATTTACTTCATATAAAAACCAAGTAGGCGTTGAAGAATTTAAATTTTTCGTTATTTGGTTTTTTGTCAAAATTTTCCTCATTCATATATCATTTTTAAACAACACAAAACACAAAATTGTCTGTGTTTTACTTAGTTTTTAATATCTGTTTTTTTTAACCCATATTATATCCGAAAATGCTCAAGAATATTCGCACTGTCATCCGCAGCCAAATGGCATCATGTAAGTTTTGTATCTGATTATTTAAATTGGTAATCTATTTAGAAATTCACCATATCCAAAGTGGTGGTACAAACTGCAGGGTTTCATACCCAAGAAGTGCAGTTACGTAGGCATATCACTGCCCGTATAATGAAGTTTGGCGGTAATTCACAAATGAAATTTGAGGCAGAAGTAGCGACGGAATCAAATAGAGTCATGGAGAAAACGGTTCCAACTAAACAATCGGACATCACTAACCGGATGAAGGAACTTTTGAGCATGGATCGAAAAAACCTAGAAAACAACAACGAGATTAAGATAACGCATAGCGCGTTAACAAATTTTAAGGAGAAAATGAAGAGTTTTGAAAAAACAAGCGGGCCATCTACGACTTCTTACCACAGAAGTACACACAATTTATCGTCAAATTAAAAAAAGACTAAATAGTATTACAGTCAAAATTGTGGGTAAGTATTATTTAGATTTAATTTGTTTATTTTATTCGCTTTAAATAGTCTTCTAAATATTTTCCTAAATATTATAGCAAGAAGTCGTAGACCCCATTGCCGCCATTATCTAGTAGAGGTCACAATTTTACAAGAAATGTCACCTTGTATCTTGGGTAAGGAACTTCCAAATTGCATATATTTATCTTTTTACTTTAATTAATCTATTATAACCCTTAGGAGTATAGTAAAATGTTAGACCCATTCTGTTGATCGTATGCGATCCAGATACAATTAGAGAAAGTTAAAGTCTATCGGAATCATAAAAGCCTCTAATTTACTTCTAGTATCAATTCATCATTTAGTATAATTCTCGGTATTATCATTGTCTCTCTTTCCACACGGGAAAACTAATTAAGATCGATAACAATAACAAAAAAATAAAAAACCCATTACTTTGTCGTTATAAGAATAACTGGTGAAATTATGTCAACAATCTCATTTCTGCGTGTATCTCCAAACCATAAAAGTGTGTTTTAGTTTTGGTAAGTTAGAAGTATATTGCTAATATTTATTAAAATGAAAGGCATTAATAATTCTTAAATTTATTCATAGTTGTTAATATTCTGTGACCGTATTCTCTCCTTGAACTGACAACTGGACAATAAAATATTTATATAAATTAGAATATTTCATCTTCATTTTATACTGTTGGAATGCATCGCGAGATTCAGGATGCTGTGTAAAGTAAACGGAATAGCCCTACACCGCTGAAAGTGTTACGCATCACAATTTTCGGAATCTTTACTTGAAAATTAATGGTACCATTTATAATAACATTTAGGCGACCAAATTCTCAATTGGATTCAATCAATCAATAAAAATTTTAGTTCAAAATTTATAATGAAATTAATAAAACATTTTGGCAATCAAAAAAATCAAATGAAAACGATTTATTTTTTATTTAAATGAAATGGTAAAATTTTAAACTGATTATTTTAGGGAAAACTTAAAGAGAAAAGAGATTAGTTCAGCGAAGTTTATATACTTATATTTATTATTATTAGTAGATACATTTAACCCCTTAGTTTTGCATATTTTGTATGTGTCGTCATTACAAATTGTTATTACTTGGTTTTAATTTCCTAAGAGTTACACAATTTCGTCATACATAAATTATTAACAAAAGTATATTAAGGAGTATGGAAATTGGTTAACAAAGTATCAACTTTTCTTCTCTGGATGTCAGCAACATCACTTGGATAAGGAAGATGTTATGGGTACCACAACCGTTTTGGATTTGTTTCACAAGTGAAAATATTTCAATTTCTTTCCTAACAACTCACATTCCAGTCAAACTTCTGGATTTCTATATGAGGAACATGATAAGTAAATGTGATTGCTTTAAACTTGATCTGCATTATTTCAATCGACAGATAAAAGTTTCTCTTTTCTATGCCTTTATGTCCTGTCTGATTTAAAGACGAGAGGCAATAAATAGATAAAGGACTGTCGTAATGAACCACGTACAATAAGTAACCTGGTGCCACATAGATGCCAATAATATGGCAAGTAGTGAAAATAACTGTAATAGACGCTATAAGAAGTACTGTTCGTGTACAGTGGAGCTGTGTAGAGCTGCTGAACGATTACGTGCGCAAGTTCATCGTTTAACTATGTAATCAGATCAGGGATCATTGTTAACGTGTAGTCGTGACCTATGAATATAATAGCACAATAGGTTACACATTGAACTTGGATAGAATGAATTTTAGCAGAAATGCTATCCATTTCCTTCCGACGATATATCTAGCGACAGTTTGCAGGCGAATTATAGGACATGGGGCATTAGGTTTTAGCGAGATTAAAGTCCCGCACTCAGTAGAAAACCTTGTGCCTTCGACGAAGATAATCTCAATACGATTCTGAAGGAAAATGGTCATCTACGTGTAGCAACAAGATAATTGATATGCCTACAAGACAAAACATGAAACAATGATGCAACATAAGCTGAGTAATGGCAACAAAGCAAATCGTTGCAAAAAATGGGCTTAACTTTTTACCCAATATAGTGCAACTCGTGGTCACAAAATCTACTAAGCGACAAAGAAATGTCAAGTTCACTATTAATTTCTGCCTCTGATCAAGACTTTTTCTTATCGGAAATGAAATAAAGTAAAAAGGAAAAATATCAGCAATATCACCTGTCAGCGATTTTATGCTTTGCTATAAACTGACGCATCTCAAGGCGCCCACACATTGTACAATCAGTCGTATAACTAAAAATGAAAATTTTTTCCCTCTTCCCGCACACGTTGTTCGTGTCAATAACCAGTGTTCCAATCTATGAAGTTGTACAACCGATTGCATAATGTGTGGGTTATGGTAGGTCCTCAACAACTGATAGAATATTATATTTATGAATATAAGAAGATTCCATTCATTCGTTGTTATTAAATTTTGTATAGTACGAGTAGCCTACTATAATTCAAAGTATCCCTAAAGTATTGACAAAAAATAAATAATTTATGTATCTAAAAAAAATGGTATAGGGTTTCTTGTCAACAGAAAATATATCTCAATCGAATATTTGTGCTCTCATAAGATATTCTGTGCGTACAAATATTTTCATAAAATTGTAATTTTCAAATAATCACAATGGCGCCAGGACATTCGATAGCGAGATTTGCCATCACACCGATGACAAAAAAAAAATAAAGAGCTTGCGATGGAAACATTTAAACGAAGAACCCTAAAAAAATTTAGAAAATTAACGAATAAACGCAAGAGAGATATAAAAGCAAAGAAGATTCAAAAAGGTGCGGAATATTTGAAAAACAAAACCAGTAAAAAGAATATTAAATTTGGCTATGCCGAAGTTGTAATACTCTTCACGTACCTTTTATATTTTCTGATTATTGTTCTAAGTTCAGGTTTTATATAGAAGGTAATCCGAGGATCTTGAAATTTACATAGTTAGTGGATATGGGTCAGATACTTATAGTGTCCAAATTTCAGTTCCATAGTACAAAAAATCAAAAAAGTTTTTCTAATAAGAAGATGACTTTGAGTCTGGGTTTGTATGGGAGGTACCCCTCCTAGTAGTCCGAGAGCCTTGAAATTTATATGGTGGTTGGTGGATTGACATTTATAGTTTCCTAATATTCAATCGAACGTAAAAAAAAATCAAAAAAGTTTTTCTAATAAGGAAATGAATTTGGATGTGGGTTTGTATGGGAGGCACCCCGCTTGATGGCCGGAGGATTTTAAAATTTACTTGGGTTGGTAAATAAGCGTCAGACACTTATAGTTTCAAAATTTCAAGTCGATAGTACCAAAAACAAAAAAACCTTTTCTAAGAAGGGCATGAATTTGAATTTAGCTTTGTGTGGGGTGGTGGGCGGTTCCCTCTAGTGTCGATTCGGTCGATCCCGACAAATATATTGCATATGGTGAAGAGAAAGCTTCATGTAAAATTTGTTAAGAGTATTACAACTTCGGCATAGCCAAGATTATTCTCTTCTTTTAACTTTCACTTAGTTTTCATTTATTTTCCATTGAACTCTTATTTTATCTACAAAATTTAGCATTACAACGAAAGAGAAAAATGATTATGCAAATTATTTTTGTGGTCCTGATATTAATGTTTATGTGCCTTGTTGTTGCATTTTCAATATACAAGTATCTAGATGAATATAAAGAGCCAGAACCTGAACCAGAACCACTTCCATGGTGGCAAATGATATTCGAGTTGATTAAAAATGAAACAAAATCGAAGACTTTATTTTTTATAAGAATACTCAAGCAGTTGATTAAACCCGCCTAAAAAATATTATAATATTTTTTTTTAATACAAGTTTGGCGGTTGCAGGAGTAGAAATTATTGTATACACTCCAAAATAAAAATAAAAAATGCAATTAAGGATTTGCCATAAATAATGTACGAATGTTAGGGGACGGGACATAACTATCAAATTAAAAAATATTAAAAAAGAAAAGAATTTTTGTTGTATGCGAAGCTGCTGGCCTTCTTTTACCCAAAGTTTATCATCAAAAGCGCCGACAAAACCAAACAAAGACTGACATTGAAGAAATCAATATTGATCATATTAATCTAGAATGATCCGAATTAATGTGTTTCCACCATAATATTTTAGATACATTCAATGTCCCATTAAATGTCATTAAAATATTAAAGTCACATACATAGTAGAATGTTACAACTTATAAAAGCAAAAACATGTGTTAAATTCTTTTTTTTTTCTTATTGTATTTTTTATATAGTAAAAAAAAAAAAAAAATAAATAAAAAACAAGCAATAAATTGAAAATAAACAAAATAAAAAATTAAAAAAAACAACTTGAACCTTGATTTTCATTCCTTTCGTTTGTATGAGAATCCTAGTATCCTTGGCAGCAAGAGCAGCAAGAGCAGCAGCAACTGTGAGCCTCATGACACCAAGCAATTTGCTTTTTATTCTTATATTTTTCATTCTCTCTTTTATTTTATGATTCTTTATTGATTTTCTACAAAATTTTATTAATAAACATTCGTGGCATTTTTCTTGCCCTTTCCAAATATTCGAATAGTCAACTATAGTCTATATTTTATATATAGACTAGTAACCTTGCCCAGCATCACATTTAAACATTTAAAACTTTTGAGAATTAAGCTATGCATGACGGATTGTATAGATTATGGAAAGCGGAAAAAATGTATCAATTCATATAAAATGCTGCAAGCAGTAAAAAATACAAAAAAAAAAAAAAAAAAAAATTAATGGTCAAAAGATGATTTAATTTATTTGCAGAACTCAATCAAAATATTGTGTTCAATGTTTATATTAAACTTTATAATTAAATATATTGTAGACAAAAAAAAAAAAAAAAAAAAAATACTCATTTCAGTTTCAAAGAAACTCTAATGTAAAAATCAAAATTAAGCTAATATAATTTTTGGGTAAATAATATATAAAAAAATATGCAAGATGAATTTAATTGCAAAATTTAATTGAAAATATATTTTTTTTGAAAACTAACTTCTTACTACATTTATAAATTTATCTTCAAGCAGAAGATATAAATATATTTATTATGATTAACAAAGAAATTAAAGAATTTTCATTAAGTTTTTTGGCAACATAAATTAATAGGAACATTTTATAATATTACTAAGTATTTAATTGCTATTATTCAGACAAAGTATAACCATGAGAGTATAGTAGGACTATTTGTGATTTAGTGAACTGTGTATTTATACCTACATATAAAAGATTATTAGTTAGTATCATATATTCTTATGTAGGAAGAATATTGAAAACCTTCAATTATATTAATAATTGAATTTATGTTAATAATTTTATTTGGTTTTCTTATTTTTATTATATACAAATTTTGGTTTTCTTTTTGGCAATATATATAATAATATTTACGATAGAAGGCAAACTAATTTACCTGCCAAAGAGTTGTTCACATATACAGAATTCCCTAAACGAGTTAATAAACACATTTCCCTCCCTCAAATGTAAAGAGATAATTCAGCAAGATGGGGACCTCAAGCATATTGTTCGTAAAATAATGAATTGTCTGTCATAGTCATAATTTCCATTGAAGGAATAACCGGTCCAAGGTCCTGACCGCAATTTGAGTGAAAACTTGGGACCATTGAAGAAGAAGATGCTTCCTAAATTGGTTAGAGCAATCACTATAGAAGATATGGTGTGGAATAGAGTGCAGCACAAACATAATAATATTCACTATACCAATTTTTAGAAGCTGATAGAAAATATGCCTGAGAAAACAAATATAATTGAATAAATGTAGGTTGTTCTGGTTTTTATGTTTGTCATGAAGTTCGTAACACACAGAAGGAGACATCGGAGATCCCGTAGAGTATATGAATTCTTGATCAGTGCGACAAGACAAGTAAATTTCGTTATATCCGTTTTTTGTTTCTTGTACTATCAACTTGAAATTTTGACAATATTGCAATTATCTGACTCACATCCACCAACTATATAAATTTCAAGACCCTCGGACCGCTAGCAAGGGTTCTAAGTCCCATACAAAACATGAACTTAGAATAATATTCAGAAGATATGAAAGATGCGTGGAGAGTATTACAACTTCGGCATAGCCAAAGTTAATCTTCTTTTTACTTGTTTATTATTAATTTGTTAATAGCAGTTGTTAATGTATCTTTGGTTTACATTTGCTGATGTTACATGTGGATCTCTAGTAGCGTCTTTAGCTTTCTATAATGTTTAAGCAATTGAAACAATTGCACAAACTCTTCGGTCCACAAGTATCAATTGGTAAGTACATATCTAAACATACGTTCGCTTATACACTCATACTGGAGAGTGCCTGTGGTCTGACGTCAAAGGGCACATAAAGAGAAACTGCAAAGGACCCAGAAAGATGAGGGAAATAACCATTCTGTAAGTTGCAAAAGCACAGTGAAGTCGTGCAACAACCCATTATTAGTATACACACCTTTCCGTGGTGAACAGATCTACGTCTCGTAAGGTTAGACTTTGTCGGCCAGGGATAATCAACCCCCTCTTTGAATCTATATCCAAGGGTTAAGGCAACAACTAATGTAGTCCAATTAAATTAAAGACTGCAACAACTTAGAACAGACAAGCAAAGCAACAGATAAACCCCCTTTTTGCCAAAATACGTGGCTTATATCTGAATTGGTAGTAAAACCATTTGGCCGAATAAAATCACAATGAAGGTTAAGAAACAATCTGTTGAACATAATCAAATGGTCGTACCAAACAAGATTGATGGAAAAAAAGAAACAACAAGAAATAATGGACAAATTTGGATATCGACAAGACAAAAACTATTCAACAGAAAATAAGTTGGAAGTTTTAAAAAATTTGGAAAAAAAGAAACCATTCGAAAACATTACAAAAAATCAATATGTAGAATGTCTACCTCAGCGCAAGAATATGTTTTATATGTAATTTTGAATTGACTGGAAGAAAATGATTTACACCCGAATATATTATAAAACTTCAGTTGGTTGGTTGGATGTATACGTTTTTTCTGAGAAGAGAAACACAGCCCCTGAAAAATGCGTGAGTTGAAGAGCACTAAAGCGTATCTATTGTTTGTGTCTGTCATAGAAAGATTGTTTTGTAATTGTTTCATTGTAAATTGTAGTGCCACAGATAAATTTTGTGTAGTGATACAATTTTCTATCGCATGAAATATACTAATTGTACATTTCTTAAAGTACTAAAATGAGTAAAAAAATATATTTATACAATATTAAATTATTAGATTGTCTATGAATTCTTTCAAATGACTATGATTTTTATATAATTCTTTATTCAATACTGATGAGGAACATCTAATTTGATTTGAATTGCCTTTTTAAAATTTGTACATACCGCATAAGTCTCCAATATGTACTCGTACCATATATTGTATTAGATATGAATGTATAGCGCAATAGAAGAATCACACACATTATATAACCCATTTGTACAACTTCATGAAATGGAACACTGCTTGTTCGTAGGGCCAACGAGTGCGAGGAAAGGAGAGCATAGCAATTATTGTTGTGATTGTATTTCTGGTTGTACGACAGATCACATAATGTGTGTGGGCACCTTTATGGACTTACCGGTATTTTTGTTACACGTTCCATCCTTTTACATTCTTCATCTTACATCAAATTATTGTAGTTAGGCAGTGGCACTTTAATTTCATACTCCTTTCGGCAGAAGCGACACATCCTTTCAAATTTAGCCTTTATTTTTTCATCTTGCTTCTTTTTTAGGAATCTCTTCATATTGATGAGCCTATTGTCAACACACACACACACACACACACACACACACACACACACACACACACACACACACTACCGGATTTTTGCTTCTTCTGTTTTTTCTCTCTTTTTCGTATTAAGAACGCAAGCTTTTCTTTTACGCGTGATATCACACCAAATTGTGAACGTTTCTATTCAAATTAATTTGTTACCTTTTTCTTGTGCAGCCTATACAATTTTTCTGAGTTTAAATTATTCAATAAAAATTTATATTAAAACGAAAGCCGGCAAATAGCAAAAGTAAAAAAGTTACTTAAACCGATTACTAAATTACCAATAGATATGTAGAAAAAAAAAGGACTAGGAAATCGTTTGTTCCGAAATATAGACCAATATAAAGTTCCATCTCCAAAAAGACATTGCCAAAACGTCGAGTATTTGTTTGTAATTGACTATCGATTACATTTGATTATGTTTTTCATTTCAGCTGCGTACTGTCCAAAATCGAGAAATGAAAAACATATGATTCTGAGTTGATATTAAAATTATTTTACGTAAACAATTATAAAGTTTATTTATACATTTTTTTATTGTGTTCTAATAATCATTAAATTTAGTGAATCATGTGTTTTTGTATAAATACGAGTATATGATGGTTTCTGGTCAAACACTTTATTCAATCGATCCACATTATTAATGCAACAAACTGCTGCTGTAATTTTGATGGAAAAAAAATCTGGTTTAGATAAATTGGTTTAGATAAATTGATAATTTTTTTTTTTTTTTTTTTTTTGGATAAAGGCAGCTGTGACAATGATTCAACGGTAAGTTTTAGTCAATAAGGATGAAGGTATTAATTTTGATTTGAGGCTATGAAATAATGTTACGATGTGCGGCACTGCATGATTGACAAATGAATGATGAAGCTTTTGTTGAGTGATTGAATATTAGAAGAGCAGTTTCTTGCCTCCACTGAAAAATTGAAAATTTTGAGTTGTGACACTTTAGTTCAACATGTGGAATAATGTGTGTAATATATAAGTATCAATACCTGAACACAATGGGTATCTTGAGGAGGCAGAAGAGCAGAAAAGGAGCCGCCAATTTTCTCATTGAACCAGAACCATTCTGAGGGCTACCTTGGAGTTTAACAAAAACCGTTATGCCTTCTAGCTCTCGAAAAAGGTCTAAAAGTAATTCGGACAAATATTTGTATTATCTCCAACTTCTTAATAAGACATAGCGGAGTTATGAAATATTTACATAATATGCGGATAAGTTGTAACGACATAATGTAGATTAGCTACTTATTTAATCAAATCTATGTATGTATATCAATCTGATCAAATGAATCTTGAAACTATTAAAACTTTTTTTTTTTACCTTGATTTGTTCCTTTCATTAATCGATAAATTTCAACTTGACTTGAACAAAAGAATATTTCAGAGCAATATTTCAAAAACAGGAGACAATTCTTCTTTGAATAAAAGAAATATGTAGTTGGAAAAGTTGGAAACCAGATTTTTCTCTCTTCTATTTTTACTACTAATTTGTATGAACAAATATTATTCTAAAGAACTTCAAAGAGATCAAACTCAACACAAAAAATTGCATGAGCAATTAAAATGAGGCTAAATGATGCAGATACAATAATAGCAGCAGCAGCAGCAGCAGCAACAACAAAAACAACAACAACAACAGATACAATACTGACAAAAGCAACAGTAACAAACAAAACAAAACAAAACAAAACAAGGAAAAGTGAAACACTTCAAAAAATACCAAAAAGTTTAAATACATACTAATGAATTATCCTTTATTAGGATAATGTACGATGTGGTTCCAAAAATGTTTTCTCTAAACGGCAGCGAAAACTTTAGTGGCTGTTGGATACTTCAAGCAGCAACCCATCAACCCATCAACCCAACAACCCAACAACTCACCCATCCACCTGCTCAAAGCTTCTTTGCTCCGAGATAGAAATTGAAACTGTTTACCCAAAAATTCACTTGAAAAATCTATTTACATGGAGACGCCGACAATGTTGACTTTGCTTTGAATTTTGGCTTTTAAACCTTTTTCGTTTTATTCTGTTTTTTTTTTTTTTTTTTTTTTTGCTTTCTAATTTTTTCATTTTCCAAGATAGAGAGTCCTTTGAGAGAGGTCGAGGGAGCCCATGGTTGTGAAACGCATCTTTATGTGTATGGTGATTATTGTTGTTCTTGTTCTTGTTCGTGTTGTTGTTGTAGTTGTTGGTGTTGTTAAAAGTTTACTGATGATGTACGAGAAGCTGTTGGCAATTTATGAAAAGAGCCAAATTAATCAGACTAATAACGAAAATACGCCAAAGAGCTAACACCGCCGCCACATTCAACAACACCAACACTAACAACACCAAAGACTTGTAAGAAGACGATGAATGAAGATGATTATGATGATAATGATGACGAAGATGATGATGATGATGATGATGATGTTGGTGGTGATGATGATGATGATGATAATGAAGAAGGAGAACATGCAAGAAAAAGGACTTTACAATAATAACAAAGTATATAGTAAAGTAAAGTAAAGTAAAAGGGAATCAGCTTATGAAAAGTTTACTTAATGAAAAGATTTACGATGGCAATACTCAAAATTAGTATAACTGAGATGAACTGAAAGGGCAAATGGCAAATGGCAAATGGTATATATTGTTTGTCGTCGGTCTGTCAGTATGTCAGTCTGTTGGTCTTTCAGTCAGATGGTTAGTTAGTTGGTTGGTTGGTTATTTGGTTGGTGAAATTCATTAAGTGGAAAGGGTGTTTTTTGACGCTCGCTACTAAATGGCGGCGCGTCTATTGGTGGTGAAATTACAAACTTTTGCCTTTTTCCTATACATAATTTTCTTCCTTCCTTCCATCTTATTTATTTATTTAATATTTTTTTTTTTTTTTTTTTTGATTTTTCGTTTTGTTTTCCCTTGGTTTTGACAACAAGAACAACAACACAAATTGAATTTTTTAATGAAAAGAAAATGAAAACCAAAAGAAAATATAACATTATAATTTTCTACAAGGATCAACACAGATACACATGCAAGAATCAAGAGAAAAACAAAAAACAAAAAACAAAAATCATAAAAACTAAAAGCAGAGATTCATTTAACAACTAGAAAACCAACCAAGTAAAAAGGGGAAAAAACAAACAAAAATATTTGCAAATTAGTGCTAAAACTGTGCGGCTCTATGAATGATTATTGTGCGACGACAAAGTGTCGAGCAGTGGGAAGCATTCAATAAGTCAGGGAAGATGTGAAGTACTGACACAACTATTGAAAGGGAGAATGCAGTCAAGTGAATGTCGTTGAGGTCTGTTGATGCTAGTATTGCTGTTACTGCTTTGCTTTCATTTGATGGTGATGGTGGTCATGTCCAGCAGATGAAATAGTCGAGCAGTGGAAAGCAGAACATCAAACTTCACTGAACAAATAAAGTGAACAGAAGAAATAACTGGAAGAAAGTCAATGAAACTAAAGTAAGCAATGTGGCGACAAGCATAAAATGAAAATAATGAAAGAACGAACGAAAGAATTGTATAAAGAAAGAAAATGAAATAAAAAGAATTTAAAGAAAGCATAAAGATAGAAAGAAAGAAAAAAAAAAAGAAAGATAAAATGAAGAAAGTAACAAATACTTACAAATATTGTAAAATGAATGCAACGCCATGGCAACTTAAATTCAGATTGTGGAATGAAAGCAATAGCAATACAAAACAGATACAAGGATACACATTTACTATACATTTACAAGTACCGCACTCACACCCATAGATATACTAAGTTTATATATACACAGATACTACACTCATTGAAGCCATTTTATGCATTGAACAATGATGATGAGGTAATGGATGAAAGAAAAGTGAGTGATGGTGATGGTGATGGTGGTGAAGCAGGAAAACAGTGCAAGTAGTAGCACTTTGATTTTTCCAACAACAACAGCAACAACACCAAGAATGAACCACTAGATTTTCTTGTTGTTCTTGTTTGTTTTTTTTTTTACTTTCTTTTGCAACTGTAAATGAAGAAATTTATATTTATTAAAATTTTTCGCATGACAGACAGAAAATGCGAAACAAACAACATCCACAACAACAACAACATCAAACCAACAACAATACCAATAACAAACCTAGGATAGGATGGATGTTTGGATGGATGGTTGGGACATTGGATCAGAATCAGAATCAGTATCAGAGGGGAGGATGTTGTGGAGAGAAAACAACTTGTGGCCAAAAAGAAAAACAACAACGACGACGGCACCAGCAGCAACAGCAACAGCAACAGCAGCAGCAGGCAGACTTTTGATTTTGCTAATTAAAATGTACTCATTGTAAGGACGTTTGTTGTTCTGCATTTTATGTTATTTTACAAGGCAATATTTAATTAATTTAAATTAAAATGATTTTTTGGGTTATCCATTTGTTGTGTTTTTTTTTTTTTTTTTTTTTTTTTTGCTCAAAAAGAATTCATTGTTTTTTTTTTTATAGAATTTAAACATTAAATTGCATTAAATGTTAGCAATTTTTATTCATATTAAAGCAAAGCAAAGAAATCTGTTCCATTTTATGCCATTCAACCCAACTCAATCAGTTCTCTTCAACTCTGTTCTTTTCTTTTCTGTTTTGTTTTGTTTTGTTCTTTTGGTTAAGTCAAGCAAGAAACTCAATTTGGAATCGATACATAACCAAAAGAATGGATGCCCACCCACAAATAGCTAGGAATTTAAAAACGAAATCAAATCAAATCGAATTGAACTGAGCTGAGCTGAACTGAACTGAACTAAACTGAAAGCCAACTTATGTACGTGCAACAATGTGGCGCACTTTGATACAAGACGAGTGTCCTGCCAAAGGAAAGGCATTCAAAGCTTTCTAGTGGTTCTTCTAAGCAATTCACTACACTTCTCATTTCATATTCCTAGTTGTACTCATCGTCTTTTCAATACTATTTCAGGCATTCGCAATTGAAAACAAAAAGACAACCATGATGATGATGATGATGATGGCTATGATGAAGGTAAAGGAAACGACGAAGGAGAACTGCCACTTCCGTTTCCGGCAAAAGGGGTTAAAAGAGAGAAAACGAAAAATTAACCAACAAAAAAATAGAAAACAATAGAAAAGCCGTGTATTTTTGTATTCCTTGCTATATCCTTTATTATTTATCTGACACATAAACTGTTATTTCAGCTGTGTTGAAACGTTTTTCTATTTCTTCTTCTTCTTCTTCCCCATCGTCATCTATGTTCACAATCCCTTCCTTATACTTTTTTATATCCCATACTCATTACAAGAATAAAAAACAAAAAAAAAACAAATGAAGAGAATGAGCGCATCAACAACTATTAAAGCATTCAGAAATGCTGCTGCCTTGAAGCATACATCCGGACCTATACACTATGCTAGAATAACACACAAACTTATATACAGCGAGAGAGAGGGGAGAGAGAGAGAGAGAGAGAGAGAGCGAATGTTTTCTAACCCATCTAACGCGGCTTAATCCGTTGATTTCAGCTCGGTTCGCTCGTTTTCATCATCATAGTAGTAGTCGTCCAGCTCACTTACGCTCCCCAACTCCCAAAACCCTCATAGTTACACCGTGTTACACGAACGGAACAGAACAGAACAGAACAGAACACAACACAACAGAACGGAACCGAACAGAACAGAACGCAATGAACGTTTAACATAACGAACGAATGAACGAACGAGTGAACGAAGGACTTCGCCGAATCCTTTCACGTTCATAAATCAAGTCTTTGGTTTAATTAAATCTTGTGTTGGGTAGAAATAAGTAAAAAGTACAAAAATTGGAAATGGTTGGTCCACGAAACGAGGAAGTGTATTGTAACATAGAAATGAAGCAAGGATAACAACGACACAATTGTGTGGGAAAGTGTGGCTGGCAAAGTGGAGCAACTAAACCTTCTAAATGGTCTCTTTTTGTTCACAACATGTCACGTTTTAATGTCGCATTCTTCTTATTTTACTTGTAGACACATTTTGTTTATTCTCAGACATAGAGTAATACTACAATGCTATAGTAGTATATGGCATAGTATAAAGACAAAGAAATACATAGAATTAGGGAGTGAGAGAAAGTATTTATTAAAAGAAACTTGTAAAAATTTTAATATAAAGTTTGTGAAAAACAAAAAAAACACCAAGAAAGAAAGAAAGAAATAGTTTCATTTCGTTACACAGATATACTTAGTAGGGAGAGATACTCGTATATGAATGAATTTTTGGATATAACATAAATATAATCAATCAGGAAGCAATTTATATAATTGACTGTGATTTTTGGTTTAAAATTGAAAAAAAAAAAAAAAAAAATTATTATAAATGTTTAAAGTTTTAAACTTTCACCCATAAATTAGATACATTTACCATAAACAAAATACTTACTTTTTATTAGTTTCAAGGTGGAAAACAGAAGGTGTAGATTCAAATATTGGTTACTCAATAACACATGATCTTTATGTATTCCTGGTTTACCATTGCTGTAAAAAATACAATTCAACTCGTATCGTGCGTTGCAAACCAAAGAGCATCGGGTGGCATCAATCCCAGCAATCGGATGGGCGAGTTAGTGCATCGATTCTGGGTAAATTGAACATAAATTTTAGCCTATATAAGTATATCTAAGGCAACAAAGGAAAATCTTGAGTATGAAGAGCATTTTAAGCAACATGTCACAAGACTGCCCTCAGGGGAGTTTTAGGTGGAGCTGCCCTTGAACTATAGCACAGATGCTCTCGGTGGCTTTTTTCTACAATCTGTGTATGTCAGGAAAAATGGCCTAAGATGCTTGACTAACATATTCAGAAGAGCTACAAAAATCTATGTAAGGATATTTTGACAAATTTTACGAAAAACTAGACCATCGTTACAAGGCAAAATATTTGGTATTGTTCAGTCTAAAACTCTGCTTACGTCAACAGAAGAATAACTTCGTAGTATAGTTCCAAATCTAATAAAAATCTATGATAAATTTTCGGCAAAGAACATTATTTAGGAGATTTTCGACTGAGGCGCCACTTCGAAGTCGCCAGCATTTCTTTCCTTGAAGCGGTCAAGTGGACTACCTTGGATCTTTTGATATTCATAATACAAAAGAACTATTCTTTGAATCTGTTCTGAGTCTAGCACTGTGCATAAGGCAATGTGTTTCCTAAGCTAAAGGAACATTATTCTGCTTTTATATGGAAATGAGATTGAACTTAATCAAATGTCTTCCGTTTAGTACACAAGTTCAAGTATTTCTTGTCGCACAATTGTGTCAACAAAGATGACATCACTACAACCAAAAAGCTGAAAGTTGTGTTTGACGGTTCACAGCATATGATTTCTGGCTTATTGTTAAACAACATCCTCATTGCTGGGACCACAATTCAAGCTACATTGTTTAATACTCTAATTTGATTTGCTCTTACAGGTGACGTCTGCAAGATATATCGATGCGTTCGAGTAGCGGCCCCTGAAAGCATGTTACAGTGCATATAATGGCGTTGATTCTTTCGAATGACATGGTGCAAGTCTATGAACTGTTTTGCTACAACTTGCATTTGATGAGTCTTTTGCGCTTTCCTTGCTGATATGTCATTGTTTCATATCCATTTTCTTATTATATATATAAAATTTTGTATTTTAAATTGTTCGTATGTTAAGGGCTCCCATGTCGTTCATCTGATTGCATTGAAATTTTGTGAAAATGTATAGTTGGTTACCGGTTTGAGCATAGGATAGTTTTGGTTCCGATATGTGCCCCCGTTCTCGATACTACCAAAAAGTAACTAAAATAGCATATTAATTTTCTGATACTCAAACTGTATTCTTTGTTGTGATACTCAAACTGTAACAGAGAATAATGCCAAGAAAGAAATCAACCCGTGCAAAGCAGGGCCGGAGACACAAATGTGAAATAATTTCATTGATTTGAGTATCATCATACATCTAACATTGAAGTTCTGGTTGAGTCGGCCTAGTCTGTCAAAGACTATTTCAACATTTAGCTTACCTATCCAAGTCTTTTGGTGAAATGATGACATGGTAGACCAAAAATCATTTTAAGCAATTTGTTTTGCAGAATCTGAAGTTTCTTTGTTTGCTACAATCAATATCAACCCAAACTGAGGCCCCATAAAAGATTATAGCCTGAAAAACTAATCTGAAGAGATACATTATATTTTCATTATTCAAGCGAGTGCTTCTATTTATAAATAAATAGGTACAAAATTCTAATGAATTAATCATATAAGCAATTTGGTTCTTAAAAATGCTTTCTGGTTTTGAAACTCATTTTTTATATGAAATATATTGAAGAAGTTTTCTAAAAGCTTCCATAATAATGCTTGATAGTTTTGCTCTTAAAAGACAACAGTTGTCTTTATTATTATGTCAATGTGGTGATGTCTCATATGTGAGTATTTTGCATTTTAAAATAAATGAAAACAAATTCAATTAAATAATTTATCAAAGAGTTTGTCAGATATGTGAAGAAGATATTTTATATAAAATTATTTTCTATTCTAATCTTAAATTAAACAAAAATTTCTTTAATAGCCACCAAGATCCAAGAAATTCATGGCAGAAGTATTTTGGATAGAGAAGACACAATTTTAGTTATATTTCTGCTCTTGAAGAACTATACTGGATCACCGACGGGGATCGAAGGAGTGTTCTGCCTCCTCACATTAATAATTTGAATTTACTTTTTCCCAAAATTTAAAGACTTAATTCATGGAAATCATATGAACCATCAAAAGAAGAATAGAACAGAATATAATTTCTATCTATTTTAAATTAGTGTACCCGACCGTGCTTCGCATGGGTTGTTTCCTTTCTTAGCATCACTATATTGTCTTTGTTATACTCTGAGTATCGACAAAGAATACAGTTTGAGTATCGGAAAATTAAAATACGATTATAATTATTTTTTGTAGCATACTTTTAGGGATTGTGGTTGTTTCCATACCCCATATATCGGGAATTTAGACACATATTGCGACCAAAACTATCCTATGTTCAAGGCGGGAACTTACCATACACATTCAGAAAGATTCAATGCAATCAGATGAACGATATGGCAGCGTATAACATACGAACAATTTAAAACACTAAAAAATACTTACTTTTATGTGAATTATGCTATTTCATTTAAAAATATCATGATATTAAAATAAAATACTTCAGCTATTGTGAATTATTCCATTCAACTGAGAATTGATATTTTTGTTTTAGATCAAAAACTTCGATTTTTTGTAAAGAATTTCTAATTCTTCCTTAAGCAAATGAACAAAATGGATGGGAAGTAAAGTAAGAACAAAAAATAGAAAAACATTTATAAATGCTTTCAGCAAATGAATTGCAAATATGATGACAGCTACAAACAGAAAATAGAATCCTTTACTAAGAAATTTCACGCACGTCAGCACACATTGTCCTTCCGGGTTATTCTGACATTTGTTTGTGCCTCCTTCATCGTCATCACCAATTTCTCATCGAACAAATATTATTGTAAATGAAGGAATTCGTGCGGCGCAGCGGTGGCAGCAGCGGCATACAATTCTTAAATTCATATGTTGCTCACTGATAGTAAACCCAAATGAACAATTGAACATTGGATGGCTCTTGGGGCTTGGCCAGCCGGCCGATGTGGCCACTTTTCGACTTCTTTCTAGACGTTGCTCGCTGCTACTGCTGCTGTTGCTGCTACTAGTATATGTATATGGTAAATTTGTTAGATATATCGATGGCGTTAAAAACAAGGGTAAATTCTAGGCAGGCCAACATTGAATTGAAGCACGCATTGATGATTTATGATGTGCGCAAGAAGCGATTGGTAACAAAAAGGAATGCATTTTGTAAGCCAAAGCCAAAATACTACAATAGATATGTATATATGGTTGAAGAAGAGAAGAAAGGACAGGATAGTACAGGACAGGACAGAACAGGAAAGCACAGCACAGAACAGCACATCACAGCACATCAGAGCACAAAATAGAATAGAACAATCCGTCCAAGAGTTTGTTCGTCCAAGCCCCTTTTAATCATTCAATAAGCAATTTGTAGGCCTTATATTTTACTTAGGGAAATCCGAACCGGGGCATGCCGTGTCATGTTGTTTCGTGATATTCTACTACTACTACTACTGCTATGCCAGGGATATTTTGCTGTTTCGCATTAAAGATGTAAAGATTTTCAGCAGGACAAACGTGTCCTTCTACTACTTTGACTTCGACTTCATACGCAAACTAACACATTCACTTACATAAATTTCATATCATTTATCTTTTGAGCAGCCCAATATGCGGTTATACTTTGTATTTGTTTTCTCCTTTCAACTTGTTAACACCGACTTGAACTGCGGATATCCTTTGCCATATCCTTCGCCATGTTCATACGTGTGTTTGTTTGCGCCTTTGTGATTTATGACTGTCAAAGTATTTGTTACCTTTATGTCGAAATTATTTGCACGGTAATAAATCATTTTCTCCGCTTGCTCTTTGATTAATTTCTTGAATGGTGTGATTTTTATCCACCTACTCAGATACTCAGATATCCAGATATCCAGAGAGAAGGAGAGTAGTAGAGATTCATATCCTTTCAACATTTGTAAGCATTTGTTGTAGCGACGGATTTAGATAGTTAAGATTTATTAAGTGTTGTTAACACCCTGGCGCCCTCCTTCCGAACAGAGAGAGAGAGAGAGAGAGAGAGAGAGAGACACACACACATATCATAAGTAGATGTCAAGACATTTCACGTGAGAGTACATGAACTCAATACAAAATCCAAAGTCAAAGTCTTCATATCAAATTTTTTTATGAAATTTATATAGTATAACAATTTAATACTTTAAGCAACAAATTACTCTGAGACCCCAAAACAAAGAAATCAAAAGAAAAGGAAAATTTATAAATATAATACAATAAAATAAAATAAGTGAAAGGAAAGGAAAGAAAAAGAAATCTTAGAGTAGAGAAGATTAAAAAGGTAAATGATGGCCTGCCTCATCAGCCCAGCTGGTGCATTTCACAGTCCATTATTAGATTATTGGTCAAGTTGTTGGCCACCTGTGACCAATTTCGATGCCTTATTCGACATGCCTTCTTTCTTTAAACTCCAAACTAATGTTATTTTTATTCGCTTTTTGCCATTAATAAACGCGCGTACACGTTACGCCAAGGTCCAGAACAGTGCTCACTCACGGACATGGCAAGGCAAGGCAAGGCAAGGCACTTAATGTTGCCTAAAAGTAGGCAACGTAAAGTGGGTAGCAGAAGAAGTTAAGTTAAGTTAAGTTAAAATAAATAAGCAGAAAAGATTTCCTCAAAGACTTCATGGTTGGTAAGCTTCATATCCGAATAAAGTAACCGTATCCTTTTATACAGGACCCGAGGCGTTCGACCGGTGTTTAATGAACGCCAAGGCTACTTAAGGAGGCTACATGCCTACAGATTTTCAAGCTAATCAGCTCTCACGACACAGAAATCTCAAGTAGCTTAACCTTAATATACTTTGTGTTTCGTTTTTTTTTTTGTATTTTGTATTTTGTTTGTTTTATTTTTCTTTTGTATTCCTATTTATTTTGCCCGCTTTACGTCGCCCCTTTTAACAATCGACAGAGAATAATCTTTAAGTCATTTAGTCCTGGCCATATTGAGTGTAGAAGTGAAGGAGATTGTTGTAAGGTCATTTGTTTTATTTGCCCTCAAATAAATCCAAATAAATAATTCATTGGCTAACATGGCTTTGGTCCCTTCACTTCCTTCACTGCCTTCACTGGCATCACTTCTTCCACTTTACACTCTTTCTGATTTACTCACGATCTTTGTCTGACCAAATAAATAAAACCAACAACAATAACAAGAGTATCAGATAAACAAAATATACGCAGACAAACAAAACAAATGTACGTACGTACATATTTATAAGTATATGTAGTATGAGATGGGACATGAGAAATACGCTTAAGCAGGATAATAAACAGGAAGGAAGGAATGAAGACAGCTTATTGACTCTGACTATGATTCTGACTCTTGATCTATGTGTAGTTGTTATAAGAGGGCAATTTTGGGCTTTATAGATTTGTCTTGTATTGTCGTATCGTGTCGTGTCTTGTTGTTTTTTTTTTTCTTTTCTTTTCTTTCTTTTAATAAAAATCCACACATGTGTGGTGGTGTGACGTTCCTTTTCTTATTAGTAGTATCTTATTTTAGGTTGTATGAAACTAAATTAAACTAAACATGTTCTTAGGTTAAATGTCTTTATATTTAAGATGCCCTCACAATTATCTTACTAAATACTAAGCCACATGAGATTTTAATATTTATATTGAGTTTATTTAGGGATCAATATCATAGCACAAAATACCAATACCAATCATATTAATTCTTCCCAAAATAATAAAATCAATTTATATATAATAAGTTTTGACCGCAAGTATAATAACAACACACAATACATTTCTTTCACTTATAATGAGAAACTGTTGAGATACTCATATATTGATATGTGACTCCTAAGTAGTAATAATTTATTTATTATATTATTTATCAAAATATTTAGTTTTTGCCTGAGACTGTGCTAACCGGTTGTTGCTACTTATATTTTATTGTCTCTTGTACCATTTGTTATTCTCTGCTTTAAATTAAAACACAACACTGATCAACTTATTCATCAAATTATTCATGAATTCGAATAATTTTGAAGAAATTTGAAGTGGCATTAGTAGTCCTTGTACTTTTCCTGCAGTATGAATAACTGATCGAAAAACACTACAAGTTCCAACTTTATCACAGTTTTTCATGTGTTCAACTGGTTAAATTATTATGTAGATGTCATTAGATCAGTTGACACCACCTGCATTACCGTTCACCAGTCGTTTCACCAGTGATTTGTGGGCAAAAAGAGATCATTGATATCAGTGGCGAATAATGTAATTTCATTAGTTCTACCAACTAGTGAATTCATTAGTTTTTGAGTTCTACTTATGTGCCTTCTAAGTTGGTGAAATAATTAAAACCTCTTCAATTTACATTTTCAGGAAACAATATTTTTATAATTAACAAAGAACACAGTTTAAGTATCAGAAAATGTAAGTGCTATTCAAGTTAATTTATTGTAGTATACTTTTAGGTTGTTTCAATATCCCAGATCTCGGGAACGGGGACATATATCGGGACTAAACATATACTATGTTCAAGTCGAGAAACAACCATACATTCTCACAAAACTTTAATGCAATCAGATAAACGATATAGCAGCGCATAACATACGAACAATTTAAAATACTATTTTTTATATATAAAAGATAAAATAAAGGATATAAGAAAAATATAAAACTAGGCAAATGAAACAACTTGGAAACACCTTTTGTGAAATCGCTTCCTATGAAGTTTAATTGATTAGCGAAGAAGGCCTTCGGGAGTGAAGCTTTTGCCTTCAAGTGAAATTGACTCTGAAATCGATAGTCATGGTGCTTTTCTATAATTCTTATTTCCTTAGAATCCTTTATAATTTTGTATTCACTTCGGTTGATGACAATGCACGTATTCACTGCACTTTGCAAAATTTGGATATGATTATATTTATCATTTTCTTTCGTCTCGACTTTCAACTCTCATTAATACCGCGAATCTAGGCTAGGTTAACCAGGGCACGCGAGTTCACCCAGGAGCCTTGCGGTCCATTGTGATGTCTGATTATGGAAGGAAGAGGAAAGGAGGGGAAGGGGTTGGTGTGGGAGATGAACTGGGGTAAACGGCTGACATATAGAGATCTTTCTCAACATCTAAAATCAACGTAAAGATTCCGCGAACAGAACAGGCACCTTTGCCAAATTGCCCAATTCCTTAAAGAACAGTTTTTCGAAAAGACGGGTACGTCTCCTAAGAAGAGTAGGGCAGTCACAGAGAAGGTGTTAAATACTCTCTGATTCTTCTACGACAAAAATCTTGGTATGGAACATGCATCCTATGGGCCATCAACCCAATTGCACAGTGCCCTGTTAAAACTGCAGTCATCATCCTAATCCTTTGTGTAGGAACTCGGAAGTCCGGGAGTCTAACAAAACATCAGTTGAATAAGAGTAAACAAATACTTGCTTACCCCTCAATTGTTCTCACTTACTGGTTTGCCTCTGCATAACCAACTACTACTGAATTTAATAGCTACCAGTAATACGAAATGGGAAATATTACCACCAATAATACTACATGTTTCTATACTGGATTCATTTAATTGTATTTCCTTATGTTTGCTAAGAAATACTATTTATTTCGATTGGATTCCGTCACCTAATATCAAATATTTTGAAATCAAATTGTATGTATTCAAATGGTTTTTAGTATTGTTTCCCATTGCTCGATGTTTTCAGATAAACAGATTTAAGCCAAATACTGAAACTTGTTTCCCAAATCGCGTTTCAAAATTTTAGATGGTCAAAACTTTAGACAAAGACTCTTCAAAGTACTAGTATGATTTTTCTAATTTAGGAGATCGATCGTTCAGGACATGATGGCATTAATTCCGAACAATTTTACTATAATCGGTTGTATGATATATGAAAGGGGGGAGAACTTTGCAAGGAAATATTAATAAGTACTTGGGTTCTTGGAATCATCATTTCAGTATATAATCATTTCAGAAATAATTATAATCACTACGAATTGGTATGCAAAGTCACCATATAAAACCATGATTTATCACTCAAGCTGAGTTCTTTATATTTTCGAACTTAAAATCTCTAAACTTTGGATAAACCATGAAAATTACCTGATGTTTATCACAATGAATCATATTACATTTAAAGAGTCTGCAATAATTTGTATTAACATTAAAATTAGAAAGAGTAAAAATAAGTATTGTATATCGAAGCATTAACTTTCATTTCAATTGGTTGCTTTTTAAAATTACTTACTACTAAGTATAATAATACTTACATTCATTCAAATAAAAAATCAGAATGGGATTTAAATAAATGGTTGAACAGACAAGACAACAGAGAAATAAAGGTAACCAAAAACAAAGAACCTGACATATTGCAAATTAACTAAATATTTCTATTTATCGCTTCAATGAAAATGCTATGACATTTTTGATATCTTCATCAATGTCGTTGGCACCAATGCCAGCCACAGTACGATTGTGTCGTCATTGCTATAGCCATCGTCATAGTAAGTAGTAGTCATCAAAAGCAAAATACTTGTAGACAAATAAATGAAAGGTCGGTTAAAATTGATAGATACTGGAATGGGTATTTGATGCATTCTCAAATTCTTCAATTCTAGAACTCCAAACCATTCTACCAACCAAACCAAACCCAACCCAACCAAACCAAAATCAAGTCAAGACGTTCATTGACGCAAAATCTACATTTCTTCCCTCCATCATGAATGTCGTCGTCATCGTCGCCTTTTATATAAATATACTTACGAGTATGTCCTGGCAAGTTGTCCTGGGCAACAATTTATTAGGCGAGTGCCAAGTAAAAGTGAATCTTAAGGTCTTTCATTTGTGTCCTTGGTTTTCTTCATTGCTATCGCAATCGCAATGAAAGAAATTCACTGTCAAAGAGAGCAAGGGTACTAGGATACTAAACGAAATGTCATGAAACGAAGGACACTCACATGACAGAGGTCGTCATTGGTAACAAATTCACCTTCTCCTTATACTACTACAATACAATAGTAGTAGGAGAGAAGATGCAATTAAATTTCATTGTTAAAAATTGTACAAAATCTTTAGAAAATATATTTCGTTGGAAAATGTGGGTTTTATGTTTTATTTCTATTGTGATAATATTCATTATTCATTTTCTTAATTCGCTTTATTTTTGATATTACAAAAAACATTGAGATGATTATTAAAACGCATTATATCAGAGATTTATTTAGTTTTTGCAATGAAAAACAGAAATTCGATATTTCATCTGTAAATCAATGATGGAAAATCTTGGAAAGTTTGACATGATTAGGAAGACTCAATAGATGTAAGATGCAACTAATATTGATAGCAAACACTTTAAATTTAAGAATAGTCCACTATTGTGAACAATTTGCTTATTTAATCCAATTTTTTATTGTAGAAGAGTATTCAATGTTTAATGAAACTGAATTTTAAGTTTTTTTTTTTTTTTTAATTTCTCCTTTCACTTTGTTAATCATGTCTTGGTTAGCCAAGCCGGCAAAAGCCCTTCAAATAAATACACCATATACACTTAGACATATTGTATGAGGTATGTCTGTCTAGTTGGTCGGTCGGTGGTGTCAAAGGTGAAATGTAGACGAACAAGCCCCCGGTCCTGGTCCCTGTCCCCAGTTTGACTGACTGGCTGTCTGTCTGTCTGTCTGTCGGTCTTTCCATCTCATTAAGGCAAAGTGTTGATTTGCTTTCAACAGCAGAACTCTTTTCTCACTGGTGATTTTCCCTTCCCTTCCCTTTCTTTCCAGTCTCTTTTTGTGTTCATGCTTGGACTTGCCAGAATTTGTTACTTTTAAGGGTTTTTCCTTCTTAAACGAGTTTTAATTTTTTGTTGTTGTTCTTGTTCGCTTGTCCCTTTTAGTTAAAAAGCACATTGCAAGCATAAAACTTAATGTTATTCCATGTGTGTGTGTCTGTGTGTATGTTTCTTGTACATACACACATACATACATATATAATACATATATGTATTTAAATGAAATGAATATAAGTATAGGTGAGTGTGAGTGTATGTACTATATATCTTGTATCTCATATGTATACGAACGAGTGAGTACACAGTATTTTTTTAGTATGTTAATTTTATACATATTTTAATGTCCTCTTGCTATGAAGACACAGATGTTTGACAGTTCCAACTCATAAGTCAAGTTAATTTGGTATCATTTATTTAGAATTTGCAACGCAACATAAATTTCTTTCATATCCTTCTTTTACTTACACTCGTGCGTAAGACAAGTTGGTCAATGATATTAGGCGGGGAGGGGGTTACAACGAAATTAGAGCAAATCAAAAACTTAGAAGGCTTCAATGCCTTTGCTTTTAAGTTTATGAATAATTTTATATAGAAACCACTTGATGTTGAAGATTTGTACTGTCGGCATTATAAATAGAGGAACTGTCTATACCATTTTTTTTTTTTTTAATTTAAAAACATTCAAGTAGCAGAGGTGTTTGATTAGCCAAAGACTACAAAATATAAGAAAAGAAGCTCATCAGATCAGAGACATTTAACTACAACAAGTATTTTTGTTGTATAATTTATTTATTTATATAATGTTAACCTAAAGTTCAAAACTCAAAATTAATAAAAGTTATTAAGTCGCCATGGCTGATAGGGTCTTCAAATAATATGTGTATACACGTATGTATATAGATGACAATATTAGAATCTTATATGCTTAAGTTTAAAATTAAATTATACTACACAAGTTTATTTTTTTTCAGGGAAATTAAGAATAAGTTTAAAGTTATTAAAAGACGGATCAGCAATGAGATATAGATGGGGTCTAGGGTGTTAGCGAACATTGAGGATTTGAAGTAGTACAGTGAGGAGCAGGGTGTTATAATGTGGTGAATGTTGTTACGAGCGTTGTTACATAAGGGGTAGATGTTGTTTAGGTTTTTTTTTTATCGATGTTAGATTTGTGTGACCAAGTCGGATTCTAGTAAATTATATCTGATTGATTTTACATAGAAGTTGAAAATTTGGATAATTACAAAATGAGGTGGCAGTGCTATTGAGAAAGTCCTGAAACTCATGATGTTATAGTTGTGTGTGTATTAGAGATGCCAATTCCGGGATCCCGGGTTACCTTTTTTAAGTCCCGGAAATCCCGGAATTAGTCGATATGAATCCCGAGATATATTTCTGAATATTTTTCTAGCCAAAAAATATGCAATTCTATTTGGCATATAAATATACTCTTGAAATATGCAAAAAACAAGATGGAACAGTCTACTGGATATGTTACAACATTTTGTTATGCTTGAAAATAGCATAAAAAAGGCCTTAAAAGATCTGAAGGTCTCTCCGTTGTCCGAATTCGAAGTTATTAAAGAAGTAGTTTGCACTCATCAACCTATTAAAATTACCATAGAACCCTTAAACGTCCCCGCAATGGATCTTTACAAATGTGACATTACTTTAAATTTCATGCTTGAGGAAATTAAAAGGATTAAATCTGTAGCACATACTTTTTAAATTGGGAAATAACTCGTTAGAGGCTAACACCGATTAAAATGAAAATGTAATTGATTTAAATGAAGCCCTGAACTTATTACGGAAAGTAAAGTAATAACTCCTAGTTCAGAAAATATTTGAAACAGAAAAACTTATACGCTGTCTGAAGAAATTGACATATTTTGTAATGGTGGAGACAGGGACTACTTTCTACAGAAAGCGTATAATTACCTTTGAACCATTCAACCAACAAGTGGTGAGGCAGAAAGGTGTTTCTCGTCGGAATGCCAATAAATTTCGATCTCGGTTGGAAGACAACACCTTGAATGCTTTAGTTTTTATACTCTTCATGTTAGTGAATAGTATTATAAGTTTGTCATGAAGTTTGTAACACACAGAAGGAGACATCGCAGACCACATAAAGTATAGTATATATATTTGTGATCAGCTCGATGAGACGAGTTGATTGAGCCATGTCCGTCTGTCCGTCTGTTCGCACTCATAGTCTTTCAGTTTTTGAGCGAGAGAGAGGTGAAATTTTGTACATAGGTTTCTTTTTACCAAATGCCGATCAAGTTTGAGAATCAGCCAAATCGGACCACTAGGGGGTACCTCCCATACAAATCCCCTTTTAAATTAATGTTCTTATTATAAAGTTTTTTCTATTTAGGGTTCCGTACCCATAGGTAACTTACGGGACCCTATTACTAAGCTTACAATGTCCGTAAGTCCGCCCGTCTCCTGCTCTATCTCATGAACCGTAATAGGTAGAGAATTAAAATTTTCACAAAGAGTGTAATTCACTTGTGTGTAGAACGACAAATAATAAGAATAGACATTTCTTGTTTTTTGTAGTATACTTTGAGCTGTTAATTGTAGTATACTTTTAGGCTATTAAATATAGACATAATTTTATATTTTATGCAAAAAATCTTGTACGATGGTATGGAACCCTCCGTGTGCGAGTCCGACTCACATTTGGCTGATTTTTTTAATTATTGAACTGAAATTTGGACACTATAAGTTTCTGGTCCATATCTACCAACCATATAAATTTAATGATCCTAGGGCTACCAGGAGGGGTACCTCCCATACAAACTCCCTTTTAAATTAAAGTTCTTATTAGAAAAAGTTTTTTTTTGTTTTGACTTATTGAATTGAAATTTGAACACTATAAGTCTCTGACTCATATCCACAAATCATGAAAATTTCAAGATCCTTGGACTACTAGGAGGGGTACCCCCCATACAAACCAGGATCCAAATGAAAGTTCTTATTAGATTTTTTTTTTATTTTTTATACTATCGACTTACAATTTGGACACTTTAAGTGTCTGATCCATGGCCACTAACCTTATAAATTTCAAGACCCTCGGACCACTAGCTGGGGTGTAAAGAGTATTACAACTTCGGCATAGGGAAAGTTAGTCTTTTTTATATTTTTAAGATAATTTTTTTATAATAAATAATTTTACATTTTAGTTATATTTACAATTTACAATATATATTTTTGAAAAGAAAAATATAATATGATTTTCAAAATATTTTGTGTGTGTAAATTAAGAAAAATAAATCCCGGGACTAATCCCGGAATCGCGGGATTGCCAATTTAAAATTCCGAAATGCCGGAATTGACAAGAGCCCCGAAAATTGGCATCCCTAATGTGTATACAAGTGGTAACTTGGTAGCGAGTTTTGCTATTGACTCTGCTTTTTCATTGCCTTTGGTGCCTTTTGGTGTGTCTGGGAACCCAGATATGTTTTATTTGTTGTATAATATTTTCAATTAAAACAGCTGCGACGAAGATATAATAACAATACTAGCAAAACAATGACTAATGCCGAATCGAAGACCAAAGATGATTTAGTTGAGTTGGAAACAAAGTAGTTGTTGTTATTGTAACAAAAAGGGGGGGGCTGCAAGTAGAGGTACACATGCAAATAAATTTGGAATGGGAAAGGTTAGGGGAACGCGGAGATTTGTGTGCAGCAAGTGGAATAAAAAGAAATTGAACAACAACAGAGAAAACATAAAATAATTAATACTTAAATTTACGTTACTTTAAATTAAGAGAGTTTAACAAAGCTCTATCAGATGTTAACCTAAGAATCTCTATTAGTCGAAGCCATAGGTCAATGAAAATTTACTGGGTCGTCTAGTTAGGACTTGAATTGAATTGAAAAGGTGACCCGTGTTATGAGGATAACCACCACACTGTGGACGACAGTGATTGTTTATCAGATATACCTACATATATGTTCCCTGTAGTACTAGAGGGTAAGACCCCAGCTTGACTTTAACGAAACTAAGATGTTCCAAGTACTACGAGGAAGTCTCATTTCAATATCAACAATAGGTGGAGGACGATCTCCTAACTCAATATTTTTCTGGTATGACTCGAATGTATTTTCATTATCAATTATAGCGACTATTGTCAAAAGTATCAAGGGTAACAACAACAAATAAGCTATGCCATCCTTACAAATATGTTCTGATGTCCCTAAGGATATGCCAATGGGGCACAACGGCCGTAACAGTACGGAAGTTGGGGTGTGCTTTCATATGTGTGGCTAAAAAATACTGCTTAGAAAGCAATAAATAAGACTTTTGGTTCCTGATATACGTATATGGTCCATAATGTTCATCTGAAAACAACTGGTCAATGTCCTAAGAGCGTTCGTTGTTTGTTGGAGAGTAAGTAGTAACTAAGTATAGTGGAAATCTTTAATGTGCGTCTTATATTAAAAAATATATTAAATCAGAACTGCTGAGAGTAAATAACACCCCACAGTGATTATTTCTATTCCGATATTTTTTGCTACATTAAATTTAAGTAGAAATATATATACGATTACATATATTCAATGAATGAAAAGTATCGTAGATTAACAAACTATGTACAATATACGAGTAATTTGAAAGAAAAGTGGTAGAAAGAAAAAGGCAACAGAAAGAGGGAACAGAAAAAATGAAAAATATATATTGAACAGAAACATGTAGTTCAACAGTTTTTGGAAAGCAACTTGCTCATTATTGTAGCGCGTCAAGTCAAAGCTTGGAATGTCAGACATATGGACGGACATATGATAGTCTGATTTCTGATAGTCAACGAAATGAATGGGGGAAAAGGACACGGTTGATTGCAAGAGTTGCATTTTCAGAAAATACTAGTGAATTCAAGAACAACATAAAAAAATTTCTATACGAACACCATATACTACTAATATTGTAGATTATTTGGGAGGTGATGTGTGATAGCAGTTAGAAGATGGCAGTTGGTTTAAAAGAAGAAGAGAAATTATGTATACAACCCACCAACCCAATGATAATGGAAGTGGGTTAGAGGCATCTACAGAAAATACACAAAATAAACGAATCCCACCTCAAACTGACCATAGAGATGTGTACGCATATCACGCATATGAAGTACAGATGGCTACAGTTAAGCGTACAGCACAGCCAAGCCAAGCCAAGCCAAGCCAATCCAGACAAAGTCAGGCTAAAGAGTCGAGTCGAGTTGAATTGGATTGGAGGTCCTGTCGCGGCTGTGTATTGCTAGCTTCATACTGACATCACACAACAACAACAACAATAACAATAACAAAAACAAAATAACAATAGAAAAAAACCAACGTGTCTCTCACAAAATGGTAAATGAAAGCTGATACAAAAAGAAGCAAATGAGGAACAGAAGTCGAGGAGAAAGCTAGAACCGAAGCCAAAGCCAAAGCCAAAGCCAAAGCCAAAGCTGAGGCCTCATTAAATGTCGCGCCTAGTTTCGCGCACAAAAATATACGCAGCGTTGCATAATTTTAGGTGCCCCTTGTTATTGTTGTTAGTATTGTTGTTGTTGTCCTTATAATAATAATAATAATG
Organism: Amiota mariae; assembly: GCA_035041805.1. Lineage (NCBI taxonomy): Eukaryota > Metazoa > Arthropoda > Insecta > Diptera > Drosophilidae > Amiota > Amiota mariae. The sequence continues at coordinate 53,318 of JAWNKV010000796.1, forward strand.
ATGATGATGATGATGATGACTGCAACGGATGCAACGGATCGGATCGGATGGCGGTAAAACTGATGCTGGTTGACGTTAGAAGTGAAGAGGCGTTGCGACACAACTGCTGCTGCTTGGTCGCCATTTTATTGCTTGTCACACGCAGCTTCATGAAAATTCTCTTGTTGTTGCTAATCTTGATATACAATACAATAGTTGTTGTTGTTGTTGTTGTTGTTGTTGTTGTTGTTGTTGTTGTAGTTGTCCTATAGTATTCTGTTTTTGGTGCTCGGGAAGTTTTAGGAGTACATGTTGCTTTCACATCACGCCAAGCCACACCATGCCATGCCATGCCATGCCATCCCAAGCCATGCCTTGCCATGCCATGCCATGCTTTGCTTTGCTTTGCTTTGCTTTGCTCAACTATAGTACTACATGAAGCTATGCCATGACATTACCATCCAATACATAGCCATGCTGTGCTTTTGTATGATTCTTCTTCTTTTGGTTGTTGTCGTTGTTGGTGCTGTCCTGTTGACTCGCTGTTATGTGTGTTTTTACATCGCGAGCATCCTTTTTTCACCCATATTCTGCGTTATTTTCCTATTTTTTGTTTTATTTTTTCGCTGTGTTTTGTTTGGGTTTCATTCCGTTTTGCTTCACTTCACTTCAGTTCAGTTCAGTTCGGTTCGGTTCGGTTCCATTCTATTCTATACGGTTCGGTTCTCTTTTTGTTTTTCTGCTGATATTGCCATACGAAGTTGTTGTTGACCGCAACATAGCATGTTGTTGGTCCGCCAATGACTCTAACTCCACTCGTTCAACTCCTGTCAAGTGCTGACACTCCTACCACTTCTAACTTTTCCTTTTATAACCGCGACCGTTGGCTATGTCGGAGCTGTTCCAGCTTTTGCTTTCTCTTTGCTCTTTAGGACTCCTATCACTTTATTTGGTGTTGGTGTTGGTGTCGGTGTTAGTGTTAGTGTTGGCGTTGGCGTTGGCGTTACATTACGTAACGGTACATTATTAACAGTTCCTGTGACAAAGCATGTTCCGCTTGGCATGACTGGTGGCACCTTTGCAGTCACTTCGCATCACCATTTCGCATTCGCATCCTCTTCACTTCTCATCTCATCTCTTCATCTCACGTTGCCTTGTCCATCTCGTTCCATCCAAATCCATTTTACATTGCATATATTTATTTAGTTGGTTCGTGTCGTCTATGTGACTGACTCTCTTTACAAAACTTGCATTGAACAAAATGCCGTGTCCAACAAAATGTTTTGCGGTTCTTATTGTTACTATTATTGTTGTTGTTATTGTTGTTGTTGATGTTTCTATTCCTAAAGAGTCCAGTTGAAGTTTTACCAGTTTACTGACTTTAATTACCATTGAAAAAAAAAATCAAGAAATAAATGAAACGATTGATTAGTAATCAGGGAGAATCAAAAAAAAAAAAATAGTTTTTTAGCCTTAACACCTCGTTTATTCATTACTGTGATGGTTATGATCCGAGCTCAAAGGGAGCTACAAATATTCTAGAACCAAATTCCAAAATAGAAGAAAACATCAAATTGAGAAAATCCATCATCAAAGTCTTTCATAAAAATGAATACAAGTACAAAAATAAAATAATACATTTTTCCGTCTTCCTTTTAGTTTAATTACACGAATTTCTTAGCTTACCGAGGATTTTTTTTTGGTTTTGCTTTCCCGGAATTCCAATGAGCTGAGTCCACCAGTGAATGAAATATTACATATATGTATATATATCAAAATTGATCCATGTATGTGTGTCTGTTCCTTATAAACTCGGAAACTGCTTCACAAATTTTGATGAAATTTTCAGGGAATCTCTAACATAATCTGGTGAGTGTTTTAGTAAAAAGTTTGGTGCGGTTCGGATCAAACATGTCTATCATTGCCATCATTTATGAAAATCAAAGCTGTTAACTGTGTTAACCACCTGACCAAAGTTAACTACATGATGAAAATGTCACACCAAACAATTCGGTTGTATTCCCTGTTGTGGTTTTATAAAAATGTTGCTTTTTAAGCTATTTTTTAAGACACACAGACATACAGACATAGTTCCATTTATATGTTGTATGTATATATAATAGATTAAAAAACATTTTAATTTCAAAGCTTTAAATATATGTTTTTTATGGAGCGAATCTTTATACATTAAACTTCTCAGTTTCTTGCAAGTAATGAAGACATTTAATATTCAATTTCTGAAAAGAAATTCTTACTGACGCCTTTATATTTGATTGTTTTATTAAATCTACAATTAACTGATTCCCTTGGTCATATAATGAAGAATCGATCTTAATATGTTTTAAATTTCTTTCTACTATTATTGGGACGAATCCTTTTTCCATCTGTCAGTATATATTATACTAGTAAGTATATTGTACAGATTGAGTTACTGTTTTCCAATGAAGCATCGTCGATTTTAGAATACAAAAACCAAGCTTCATTAAATCAATTTTTAGCTTAGTTTCTACTCAATATATTGGAAAAGGTTTTCGACAACAACAAGGATAAAAAGCAAAATGCAAAAAAAAAAAAAAAAGTGGTTGACAAACGACAAAACTAGAAAATGCAACATCGACATCAACATCAAAATCAATCAAGTTAGTATTCGTGGGTTCGTGGAAATGGGTTTTTATTTCCATTTCTCTTACTTTTGGTTGGTCAGTATAGAATATTCTTTAAAACGTTATTGCAGCGTAATTGAATTTATTTTTGTAATTTCCACATTGAATTGAATGAATTGAAAGATTTGGATGCCAGCGTAAAGAGTCAATGATGTCTGCATTGACTTTGTGGCAAGGGTGGATGGTTAGATGATTGGATGGATGGATGGATGGATGGATGGATGGGTTGATTGGTTGTGTCTGTATATTGATGGGTATGACTCCTTGTCGATAATGTTAACGTATTTTTGGATGCGTTGTCGCGTCGCGCCTTTTTAATTGCAAGTCATGGTAAACATCATTACGAGCTGATTTCGTATGTTCGCTAGATATGCATTCTATTGACATAGCACCAAACCAAACCAAACCAAACCAAACCAAACCAAACCGAACCAAACCGAACCGAATTAATCCTAACCATAGTATAGCATAGCAGAATATCATCTCCATCACTACCATATTCTTGTCTAGTCTACTCTACTCTACTTGTCCACCTCTCTATTCATTTATTCAGCTCCTGTCAGAGAGCTCATCAAGTCATTGCAACAACTCAATTGATACGGAAAATCAAGAGATCAAAAGTTTCAAAGCTTTTTCAAACATTTTAAATTAGCATTTACAAAACCAAAAGTACGACGAGGGGTTTTTGGATTGGGTAACATACTTATATATGCACACACACATACACACACAGATAGTAAGAAACAACTTGGACATTGTGGTCATTTTGACTTATAATAAAGGTTATTTTATATAAGTAGATAGAACTTTTTTTGTTAGTCATAGCTCTTATAGTTTGTATGGTTCTTCATTCGACATTGTGGTTCAACTCTTAACCAACTAACCATATGCTCATTTCCTGCTGCCTTGTCGTCTTATCTTGACCCATCCGATTCCATTCCATTCCATTCCATCCTATACCATCACATCATATCACATCACATCCTATACAAAGACCTTTTAATGTCTTCAAATTTGATTTGATACTGGTCAAGACATTACTATCCTTCCATTCATAAAGTTATGCAAATAAATAGAAGGAGAAGGAAGGGGAGAAGGAGCATGGGCATGAGCAAAAGCAAGAGCATGAGAAAGTTAGAGACAGACGAGCCTAAGACGATGATTTGGTCTTTTTATAATGTCCCTTTTCACATCTTGACATCAGCATTGAATTAATGATGCAAGTCGCTTGACGGGATTTGATTAAAAATTGAAGCATTGTCACGCCTTCAGCTTGACTTGACACTCTCCAAGGTTAAGGCAAAGATTGTGTCAGTCCTTCAGTCGGTTGATCAATCCGTCAGTCAGTCAGTCGGTTGCTACAGTCAAACTGTTAATGGAAATGTAATGATGACATTGAAGGTGGCAATGGTGGTGGATGGTTGTTCACCCAGACATACTACTACTTTACCATAGACAATGAACGCACTATTCACAAAGTGTGTTGAAGGTTCTAATAAAAGATAAATGTAGAAAGGGAAGACAAATGAATAAATGATTTTCAAAAAAATTAAATATATAAAAAGTCTAAGCCAAATAAGATGAAACATAAATTCCAGTTTTACCGACAATTGTACATCCTTCACAATAATCGTTAGTAGACATCTGTATACAACTAATCGAATTATAAGTGATCCTAAACTACTGAAATTATGAGCAGCTCTAACCAGATATCACAATTGTCCTTAAGGTTTCTAGGTGTCTTTCCTATTCAATATAAGATGACATTGAATTTGGATTTACTATATAAATAATGCATGTATAATTTGAATAATCATTTTATAAACTACTAGTGTACCCGACCCTCATTCGCATGGGTTGTTCCCTTTCTTAGCATCACTATATTCTTCCTGTTACACACATTTATGTTTAACAAAGAACACAGTTTAGGAGGTATCAGAAAATTAAATTGATATTTTAGTTATTTATTTGTTGTATACTTTTAGGTGTTGCTTGAATATCCCAGATCTCAGGAACGAGGACACATATCGGAACCAAAAATATCCTATGTTCAATCCGGGAATAAACCATATACATTCACAAATTTTCAATGTAATCGGATAAACGGTATGGCAGCGCATAACATACGAACAATTAAAAATACCATTTTTTTATATTTAAGAAATATAAATTTCATAAAAAATTATATTTAATATTAAAAAATTATTGCAAATCTAAAAACAAATATATATAACTAAGTAGAATGAATCATATTGAGTTCATGGGATGGAAATCTGATGATGTTTTCTTTAAAATAATCCAAACATTGCAGCTCAATACTTATTTTCCAACAAATTCGAAGGGTAGTTAAGCACAAATGTGCAACAACAATAAATTTTCATTTTGAAAATCATTACAAAATATCTGCGTAGACCTAGTGGGGGACGAAGCGTGGTAAACAAAGCAGGAACAGTTGGTGTGTATGAATGAATAGATAGATAGATGATGGGTGATGGGTGATGGGTGATGGGTGATGGGAGACTTGGTGAATTGGTGATGCGTAGTTGGGTTGGATTGGGTTGGGTTGGATTTGATTTTTGAAGCAATGATTGGTCTCTATTATCGGCAAATCATGTTAGCCACCCACATGCGCTTAAATGTTGAACGGTTTTAATGTTCCTTCTGTTTTCTGACATAGACAACACAAAATTAATGATTGATTTCCGTTGATTTTACACAATTCGTATGGCATTTTTATTATTGTACCGCGTCGCATTTACAATACAAAATTTGTGTATATTTTTAGGCATCTGAATGAATGCATTCCAATTTCAATTTAATAAGAAATACAATAAAATATTTAAACTTCAATTTCGCCTTAAAATAGACAAAGATTTATTTACAAATAAATAGTACTGAGTTTTCGTATTAATGAAAAAGACTCTTGTTATTTTTTTTTTTTAACATATTTTGTTTCTTAACAAATTTTTATTATAACTTTGAATTGATATTTGAAATTGAATCCTATAATTTTCAAGAAGCAATTATTTTTCTAATAATACATTAAATGTAATATGATTTCCTATATCGATTTCGAAGTATTAATTTTTAAATGTTAAAAATCAATCAAAATCAAATAAGCGAATGCCAAATTAATAAACATTTATCTTTAATAACAAATTTTAAGTCTACAATAAACTATATTTTTCTTTAATAAATTTAAGAAAACGATAGCATAATCCTTTTGGATTCGTTGGATTTTGACTTTCCTTAGTTATGTGCTTTTCTGCATTATTTTTACATCGAGTAAATATCCATAATTTATTTCTATTACAAATTTTGAAAGTTTCTCCTTGATTTGTTTGTTACAGTACATTCTCGCTGTGATGCGTTTCCTCTTAAGTGGTCGAGATGCGAGCCAGGCTCACCACCGGATAACGGCTATGAAATGCGATTGGATTCATTAGTTATTAAGAGATTTCAATAATTTATTAATTTTTAATTTCCATTTTTAGACAAAATTATGTTTTATGTTGCCTCGATAAATTCGAAAATTGTAATGATGTTGATTTTCTAGAGAAAAGTTGAAAAGTTCAAATTGAAATTTTACAAATGTCGATATATTTAAAATTCAGTCGATTTTTAAATTGTACAAGAAAGTAATCTTTTGAATTAATTTAAAAGGTCTCGCCATATATAAGCAAGCAATGAGGATATATGGGGGCTCCATAATATCAAATATCAAAGATAGGCGCATCTATCCACATACAATCAGATAGTTAACCATGGCTTTAAAGCCCTCTGGATTTTTCTGGCAGTATGTCCGCTAAATCAATTATGACTCCCAATGATTTTACACGATGATAATGAAAACAGAGCTGATTGTCATCGTTTACTGACCACGAGAATTTTATAATATTAAGAACTTTTCTTTGTTCGAAAAAATTTAATGTAATGGCAGATAAATACGATTACCTTCACCGAAATCTCTGTAGATAATTTTCTATTAAACTTTTCACAATAAATGTCTAAGTGATTTCAATTTTTTTTGAAAACATATTTTTATAATATTTAGTATTTTTCGATCTTAGAAAGTTCCTCCTCCACGTTTTTAAATGAGTTCCTTTCTTACATCTGCTAGCTAACAGCCACCGTAGACAGTTAGGCATTTCAAGTAGTTCTGACAGTAGATATTAAGTTCAGTATCACAAATATTTTCTTTAGGTTTGGATAAAATAGAATACGAGTTCATTTAGAAGCTTTATGACCAATAGTGATACCTGCTTTGTACTACATTTAGATTCTGCATTCGTCTTTGACCTAAAATCATGATATAACCTACCAACAGCTTCTTACACCTACTTATGATCCAATTTCTTGATTAATCTTATATAAAAAAATTAATATTTTAAATTGTTTGTATGTTATGCGCTGCCATACCGTTCATCCGATTGCATTGAAATTTTGTGAAAGTGTATGGTTGATTCTCAGCTTGAACATAGGAGTTTGGTTCCGATATGTGTCTCCATTCTTGAGATCTGGAATATTCAAACTCCGGTTTCTAAAAGTATACTACAAAAATTAACTAAAATATCAATTTTATTTTTTGATACTCAAACTGTGTGCTTTCTTGATACTCAAAGTGTAACAGAGAGGGTATAGTAATGCTAAGAAAGGAAACAATCGGCACAAAGCAGGGTCGGGTACCCTAGTTTTACATAAAAAAAAAATCGTTTAAACTTCTTACAACATTTTTTTAGTGCTTAGTTTCCCCCAACTATTTCTTAAGCTTTGAAAAAGAAAAGTAATTGCAAATATGCTGGATGGAGATGAAAATATTTCTAACACAAATTTATTAAATTTTGCAAATATTGTGTAAAGAGAATATTTGATTGAAATCTAGCGGAAAAAAGAACTATGTTCATCACCGTTGCAACATTTTTTACCCAGCGAAGTTTATTGTTTTGATAAATTAATTAATTTATTTATTTAGAATCTGTTAAGCAATATGCAGATATTAGCTAAATTTCGTAAGGGATTCAGTTGTCTTGAGGTCTTATTACGTTGAATAAGAAAATAAATTGTTATTAGGTCACTGGTTGTAGTGGAAGGGAAGATCCAAGGGATGGTAGGGTTTAAGTCTATGACGTTTCTGACTCTTGTCCAGGAGTTGCACTGCAAGGACATTTAAGTGGTTTTCAAATGATGGTCCCTATAACTGTAGCAATCTTGAGGTTACAATGAACGAATATAGGAGGGGGTATCGATAATAATGTGAAGAACTTAAGATTAAAAACTATGTATTACATAACATTGGTGGCCGCAGTGGAGCTGAACGTCATAGGTCCAGATTGGCCTTAGAATTAACTTGAAGAGCAGCAACTTATATTATAGTGACAGCTGCGATTTAGGCCTAAGTAACCAGTATAGATGATTGAGCTTAAGTTTGAGCTGAGTCCGTTAATTGAGGTTAAAAACTAAGAAGCTATAAATTACAATGAGATACATATAATGTGGTTGCTTTGAGATCTTCATGCAATTCTTCTCATAGTCCACAAAGATCAACTATATAAACTATCTTCTCAAAAAATCAATGTGCCATGTAATGATATTTGCTATCTATTAATCTTTTTAATCTCTTGTCATTGTACTTTCAATCTTTGATTATCTCATTATGAAGTATGTAGATGATATTTATTAAATAAATAATGTTAAGAAAGAAATACACGCTTCATCTATTTATAAATTCTACTATGAGAACAATTATAGGAGGAATTATAATTTGACAAATTTAAATTTGTCTCCTCTATAGAGTACTTAATTAACATAAGATCAATCATGAATTTATGACCATAGCATACACACATTTGTTATCAGGTTAATTTATAAAATTAATAAGGAGACTAAAAATTAATTTTGATTATAAATGATTCATCAGTTCATTCGTAATAAGTGGTATATGAAAAAATTTATTGATTATCATTTACCATTCACCTCACACACTCACTCACACAGTATGAGTTCATCATTTGCATTTATGCAATATTCAAATAGGTGACAATATTCCAATTATCTAATTACATTAGTAATTAGTAACAATTCCATAATCAGCACCATCACCATTGTCATCATCAGAATCACAATCACAATCATCATCATCATCATTGTCATTGTCATTACATGAAAATATTTATGTGCATATGTTCCATAAATTCAATGAGTTGCCATTCAATTAACATTTTGAGTTTCCGACAACCACCTTGGTCCCTCATTCTACAACCCGTTCAGTCCTTAAAGCCACATCCAAGCCCAATGTGGCTACTACTACGACGAGTATTGTGCGTTCCTCCAAAGCACTTTGAAAAGGAGCATACATACATAGATATTTATATATGTTCTCGACATCTATGCTCCTTTTGAACATAAGTAATTAAACTTTATGTCATTATCAGCAACTCCTTGTAAAATTTTCGCACTGCCTTCTATCATCATCATCAACATCAACATCAACATCATCAGCCTTAGCACCATCAAGTTGCCAGTTTACGTTTGATGCGGAAACGGAAGCTGCAAAGAAGCAAAGACATTACTTACTATACAATAAATTGAAGGGTATGGAACTTAATGAAACCGAACCGAACCGAACCAAACCAAACCAACGATACGATATGATACGAAATCAAAGTGTCGCGATATGTTGAAATGTGTGTTGTAAACGATGTCAGGGGGCCCAAAGAGTGTTACGCACTTTGTGCTGCTAATTATGTCATCATTAGGAAAAGTATGTACGTAATAAATTTAACATGACTCCTTGCTTAGGAATTTTCACACCCAAAAACCATCACCATCACCATCACCATCAAACTCCTTCTATACTCTCACCTGATATTGTTTTTGTATCTACATAGCATTGTAATTGCAATGATGAATTTATGTTCTTGGCAGATCTCGTCACATAAAAAATGAATATGTGAATAAAAGGCTTTCACAAATTGGTTTATTAATTTGATATTGAATTGAAAATTGATTTCAATTAATTGAATACTGTTGATTATAAAAAAAAAAAATAATTGCTCTACCCAATATTTTAGCAAATCAATTCTTCTTTTCAAAATAACAAAACACACAATCATGATGAATTTCCTTTTGCGGCCATCAAAATATTACGCACCACACACCACACACCACATAAGATTTGTGACGTCACATATCATAATCTAAAATATTAAAAATCTTTAAATGAAAAATTATAACCAATTCTATCTTTAGGCTTTGTTACCAACAAATATAGAGCCCAAATAGAAACCCCAAGAGACAATCATTTAAAGATAAGAGAAATTAAAGTAACACTATATTATTGGTTTTCACTGCAAAATATGTGACGTCACACCAGGAGAGGGTCTAAAAACTGTGATCACCTGTGACAGAGTTGTAATATGTAGATGATCCCTTTACACTCCATAACAGTGATGCAACTAGAACTTCTCTTGATCAGCGTGACAAAATCCATCGATTACCTTAATAATCAAGCTCAATCATGACTACAATAATATTTTATTTATGCTTATTTTCAGAAGATCTGCAAATACTTATTGTGTGGATAAATAGTATTAAGCATATTAAGCCTTAAATTGAATAATAGAAAACTTCCAATTATTTTCCTTTTCCAAATTTTTATTACATATATTTTATTAAATATTATTGTGATAACCTTTCTTCTACCTTGAAAATAATGATCTGTTGAAATCAATAGAAAGGATATCATTCAATGAAGGATTTGTTTGGCAATGACGTAAGGAAGAATATAGAATAATATGATAAATAGGGTTTGTTTTATTGACTCACATATAATTCGCATCTGTTGATCGCTTAAAGAGTATTTAGACAACTTTTCATTAAACAGTAAATCTAATTTCGCACTTGTTTTGTAGTGCTGCATTATATAATGTGTAGATAAAACATAACATTTGTCTTCTTTGTGTCACATGTTCTCATTCCTTTAGACTTCGTATATGTTGCGCTCTCTAATTTTGTTAATCTTCGAATCTATTCGGAAAGTGGGTGACACACGAACTCAAACCAAAAGATATCGAACAGCATATTTTTGTTTTACTAGCGCTCCAACATGAAAGCCAAGGGACAGTTGAAGGAATACGAGGTTATTGGCCGCAAGTTGCCAACGGAGAAGGAGCCACAAACTCCACTCTATAAGATGAGGATTTTTGCTCCTGACAACATTGTTGCTAAGTCTCGATTCTGGTACTTCCTTCGCCAGTTGAAAAAATTCAAGAAAACAACTGGTCAAATTGTTTCCCTTAAACAAGTGTATGAGACTTCTCCCATAAAAATCAAAAATTTTGGTATTTGGATTCGTACGAGTCACGTTCTGGTACCCACAATATGTACCGCGAATATCGTGATTTGACTGTTGGAACTGCAGTCACACAGTGTTATCGCGATATGGGTGCTCGTCATCGTGCACGTGCCCATTCAATACAAATCATTAAAGTAGAGTCGATTCCTGCCAGTAAGACTCGCCGTGTGCATGTTAAGCAGTTCCACGACTCAAAAATTATGTTCCCATTGGTACAAAGGGTTCACCACAAGGGCAACAGGAAGCTCTTCTTATACAGGAAGCCAAGAACCTACTTCCAGTAAATTGGATAATGGATTGTTGTGGTTTTATTCTTGTAACTTTACCAATTAACTCTTGATAATAAAGATATCACTGCTTCCGAAATGCTCCTTCAACGGTACAAAGGGAAGTCGTTTTTGCATTCTAATATGCCCGGCAATGGAAAATTGATTCATTACGACAATCTAAAAAAAATATATAAAAAAAAATAAATTTGGCTATACCGAAGTTGTAGTACTCTTCACGCCCCTGCTATGAGTCATATCCCTGTGGATATGGGTCAGACACTTATAGTGTCCAATTTCAAGTCGATAGTAAAAAAAAACAAATAAAAAGAACCTGAATTTGCATCCAGGTTTGTATTGGGGATACCCCCCCTAGTGATCCGTGGGTCTTGAAATTTATATGGTTGGTGGATATCGGTCAGGAACTTATAGTGTCCAAATTTCAGTTCAATACGTCAAAAAGAAAAAAAAAAATCTAATAAGAACATTAATTTAAAAGGGGGGTTTGTTTTAAAGGTAACACCTACCCCCCCCCCCCCCTAGTGGTCCAATTCATCTGATTCCAACAAAAGATCAGCGTTTGGTAAAAAGAAACCTAATAATATTGTTCTGCATTGCATTTGGTGGGACCAGAAGGAAATTGTGTACTACGTGCTTCTGAAAATTGCTCAGATGATGAACGGGGCTTTCTACAGAAAACAACTGATGCAATTTTGGAAAAACGGCCGGAATGGGCAACCAGTTATGAGCTATTAATCTTTCATCATGGCATTGCTCGCCTGCATGTCGCAAAAGTGGTCAAAATCTATCTCGATGGTACCGAATGGAAATTCCTCACCCACCCGCCTTATAGTCCAAGCCTTACACCATCAGACTACCATTTATTTCGGTCGATGCAAAACGCCCTTACGGGAATACGCTTTACTTCAATTGAGGGTATCAAAAATTGGATTGATGCTTTCTTGCCCACCAAAGACGAACAGTTTTAATGACACGGAATCCATGCATTGCCAGAAAAGTGGGGACAAATCATAGCTAACAATGGGCAATACTATCAATAAAATACCGTGTACCAATTTTCCTCAATAAAGCTTTAAAATCGAGAAAAAAATCCTTTAAAAGTTACTAGTATTCCCCATTATTTAATGTTAAACTCTTCTGTTAAGTATAATTAGTAATAGTGATGAGATGCTTCCCTATGTTTTAACTTGGGTTCCTATTTAAATGAACATCGAATTAATCACTAACTTTCCTACTTGACAATTGTCTACTTACGAAATTGAATACCGCCGATATCGCTCCTAGGTCCTACTAATTATCTCTAAATAGGACTTTATATTACGTTCCAGTCATAGAAAGCACTTTTATCTCCTATCCTAGGAACTCATTATTATACAACTACTTTACTTCACACCTCTTACAAGTTTGACATTCTCAGAGCAAGAACTTCTCTTTTCCTTCTAATCTATTAGAATAACCAATCTTATTACTTTTAATATTTCATATCCCATTTTAAAATTTAAATTTATTTAAGGCTTACAAAGTATTGCATAGTCGGACGCAGTCGATTTATACTAAGCAGTAGTAGTTCATAGCAAATTAAATTGTGTTAGTGGAAGAATAAATTAAACTTGATCCCAATTATCGCTTCTACTCGCATTCCCTTTTTTCTTTTAGAATATTTATACGCAAAGAAAGAAGCAATTTAATTTTCTTAAAAGCATTTCTTGGCACTGATTATTATTTTTCACAGAATCCCTTCGCTTGCCTCAATTTGGTACATTGAAATGAATTTTTTATATTCCAAAGTTTTTGGAGAAAAACAAAAACAAAAACAAAAGCAAACACTATCACTAAAAATCGCCTTCAAAATTGCTTAAACAGTAAAATATTTTCAATGAAATTTTCTTAAAAATATATCCATTCATATATCTACTTATTACTTATTATTATAATTAAATGTTTAAGGTCAAAATTAATTAAAACTATCTATCAGTTAAGACAAGTCAATCTAATCATGTATCAATAGCAAATCATCATCATAAAATATTAAAGTTCTGTTAACTTATGTTTTGAAACAATCATTGTTTCTGACTTAAAATTAATATATTTTAGTTTTCTAAATTTTTAAGACTCTGAGAATCAAGCTTATCGTCATCCAGATCAAAAACTTATACTCTCTCTTATATCTCGGGTATACGATTATGAAAAGTTTTAGATATAAAATAAAACTGTTGAGAGGTAACATCATTCACATTATGGATTGTTCCAAAAATAAGAGATGCCTCTGGTATTAAAAAATATTACATAGTGATAGATTACAGGAAATTAAATGAAAACACCAATCCTGTGCCAAATATTAATGCCATTCTCACAAATCTTTTGAGATTGTAAATTTTTCACAACTTTAGACCTAAAAAGTTTGCGGATTCCATCAAATCTGTCTAAAAAAAAGTTGACATTGAAAGAACCGCCTTCTCAAATTACAACGAAAATTATGAATTTACACTATTTCCCTTTGGTCTTCGAAACGCTACAACTATTTTTCAACAAGATCTCGACAATATTTTACAAAGATTATATTGAAAACAAATATTACGAGTATGTCGGCCAACATATCACTAACATTCAAACAATATTTAAGATACTTCAGTTGCGCAATACAAAAGAAACATCGGGTTTTCAATGCGCATTAAGTCAATCCGAACTCAGTCAATTCCTATTTGGCTATCGTATAAACGAAGCAATACGAGAGAATCATTGCGTAACCATCAATACTATCGGTTTGGGAAAACATATATAGAACAACTACTTAATTGATAAGAAAATAATTATACTATGAATAGCTGAGGTACCCGGTTTCGCTCAAAGAGTTGATATGAGATTGTACAAAAAGAAGAGAACGAAGAGCACATTTTGTAGGTTAATTATGATGAAATAAACACTATATGTATGTTACGATAAGCTTGCTACAAACAATATATCATTGAAAACCGCATTCAGATTGATTAAAATGTTGCTGAAATTAGCGTGCACAGACGATTACGATTTTATAAGTCCACCAATTCCGAAAAATGTATTGAGCTCGAGTATATTTAACGCTAGATAAAAAAAATGTTTTGATCCCTAGGCCTCAGTAGTCAATGCTTACTTTCTTTTAGTTAATAAAGTTTTGTAAACTTTATTATCTTTATTAAAATAAAACACATAAATAAACAAAAAAAAAATTTTAAAAAATTTGTAATCATGGATCTCGACAAAAAGCAACACCTACCGGTTGCAAGTGTAGCTAAGACCCAGACAGTTGATTCCATTAGTACAGCAACAAAAATATCATCAAAATCGGTTCAGCCGTTTAGGAGAAGTAGACTTATGAAGCATACGAACACTCGAATCTTATATATAAAGATAGATAGATAGATAGATAGATAGATAGATATAGATTTAAATACTAATAAAAAGTATCTTAAGTATCTTTAGCAAAATAGACAATAATATTTAGTTGAATTTTTATTTTTTTCTTCCAATTATAAGGGAAATAAGATGGTGGGTTTTATGGTATCCAATTGTAAGTTTTGGAGTTGAAGAAAGGTCATACACTCTCCGTCACTTGAATAGCACACCCACACACATTTTTTTTTAACCTCATATTTTCCTATACAGAGTTGTTTATTATTATTATTATTAATTTTTTTTTTTCAAAAGACGCGATATTTAATTATGTATTAAATGTGAGAAAATATATTTGGTTGTTACTTCTGTTGAATTTATATAAATTTTCACACTGTAAGAAAAAATATCTTAATTTTTTCGGTCAAAAAAAAAAAATCTTTAATTGAACTTTTCATTTGTAAAATTGCTATTATTAGTAAATATGAATTACTCAATATTAAAATAAAGTAAAATCCTCAAAAAAAAAAACAGCTAAAATAAAAAAAAATATCATAATAATAGAACGAAAAAAAATCTGAAATTTTTACTCGATTTCTAAAATATGAAAAAAAAAAAAAATTAAAAGCCAAAGCACACAATATGCTTACTAGCATAGACGGATAATTTATATTGAGAAAAGCTTCAAAAACGCACGACTTGGTTGCCAAGATAACGGAAAAAAGTTGTATTAATGCAAGTCTAACCACTAAAAAACGTTTAATTTCGAAAGCTAAAAAATATATGTAAAAAGGGATAAAAAATATAGAATACCTAACACAACATCATAGTTTTTGCACACTCATTTTATCAGAACTACACTGGCATCACGTTATCTTCTTCTTGGCAACCAAGTCGTGCGTATTTGAAGCTTTTCTCCCTTTTAGAAAAAATAAATAAATAAATAATTTAAGTATTTAACATCTATATAAAGGAAAATATGAGGTATTAAAATAAAATTATGTAGGGGTTTGCTATTCTATGGTGGGGAGTGTATGTTTTGTTTGATTTTTCAATAGTTTCCATCTTGAAGAGTATGATTTATAGTATAGTGATTATGATGTCTTCAAGTATAAAGTATTTAGTTTACAGTATAAATAAAAAAAAAAATAAAAAAAATATAAAAAAACTGGTCATCGGAAATCGCATAAAGTAGTCTTAGGCTAGTACAATATGTACGTGTATATTGAGATGCTCTCAACATAAAGAAAGGAATTGAATGCACTTTTTCTGTACGATTGACAGATTTAAAAGTAGTACAAATAAACTATTCTACATTATAAGATGCACGAATTAAAATCAAACAATATAAAGGGTTTTCCAATAAGAGATGTTATTTTGAAAAGCCCGCTATTTCGGTAGATGTCACTTTTGAAGCTGACATTTTTTGACATTTGACAAGTAGAAACTAAGCCATTAATAAAAAAAGAACGATACACGCTTCAACAATGCATTGAAATTATTAAAATTCACTATAAAAATGATGAAAATTTGAAATCGAAAAATCATCTTGACTGATGAGGCCCATTTCCACCTCGGTGGTTACATGGACAAGCAAAATTGTCGCATCTGGTGCTCGGAAAACCCAAGAGTTATTGTTGAAAAACCTCTCCATCCTCAACGTGTGACTGTTTGGTGCGGTTTATGGTCCGGCGGGGTCATTGGATCTTAATTTTTCGAAAATGAGGCTGGGGCAACAGTTACGGTGATTTGGTTATGGTAAATTTCATAAAAAGGATAGGGTCCTGTAAGCTTGGTCGTGATGGCCATTTGGCTGATGTTGTTTTCCATTATTAACGGCATTCCTTCCTCTTTATAATGAAATAAACATCCGGTCATTTATCTTAAAAAATGTAATTTTTCTTTGAATATCAAAATAATACTTCTTATAGGAAAACCCTATATTTGGGTCGATTAATAAGTCCTTAGAAAAAGATAAAAAAAAAAACTTGTTTTTTATTTTTTATTTTAATTTTCTTTTTATTTGTTCTCGGTGCATTTAGTTCATTTTTATCCTTTTCAAATAATAGACCTCAAGGTGCTCAGAATAGGCATTTGTTTCAGTGATGACGTCTTCATTTGACCCAAATCTCTTACAGCCAAACCATTTTCTTACATATTTAACTGTTCCTGTATTATAAAAGATCTATGTTTCAACCAAGGTAAAAAAAAAACTCGTTCTGATTGCGGTTGAAAAAAGTGGCCACACGGTTGTGCTTATGGTTTAGTGTGAGTAACTGCGCCAACCATCGCGCGAATATCTTTTTCATATCCAAATATTCAAGTAAAAAGTAATGTACCCGCCGCTCAGTTGAGATGCATACAGCCTCCTCCACCTCACACACTTTCATTCTACAATCGTCCAATATCATTTAATGAATTTTATTGACGTTTTCTTTCATGACAACGTTTTTTTTTTTTTTTAATGAACTGAATTCAGTATATCTCTTCTTAACCATTGAATTTACCAAGCCTTTCCTTGGTTTCGGTGATTGGTTTTTTACGCAAAAAATTATGCTTGATGAGCACACGAAATTCATTTTTTTGTTTTTGTTTAGTTTTTCCAATACACAAAAGTTTATTGTTTCAATTAACAATAAAAATGAAATCATGTCATCGATATTACTGAGAATTCAACAAATGATTATTGATGGACTAAACTTATTGATGCTATGAGCGCCATCTCTTGGAATTTCTAATGACTTTTTAATCATACCACGTACTTTCAAACGAAATAAATAAATAGGACAGTGTGGCTATTGTCATGTGCAGTAGTCAGTCAATGGAAACAATTTGACAAAGTCAAGTTTTGTATTTTACATATTTTGCATTTGAATTAATGGATTTGGATTTAATACACACATAGTAAGTAGAAAAGTTTTGATTTGATTTGAAATGAATTTTTTAGTTTTATATTCTTTAATAATTCATCAATTAACTTTTTATTGACTTGGAAACTAACATTCTAAACTACAATTAATATATACAATTTTTTTTTTTTTTTTTAATTATTAAATTCCTACAATCTGAATATTCTTTCATTATTATTTAATATTATTATTAATATAATTTATATGCCTTTCATTTTATTGCATATTTAATTTATACATTAATATAAGTATAATAATTTATATATACGTACTCGTATATATGTATTAATAATTATATTTTATGTTAAAAAAAAAATTATTTATGTTTACAGGTAATAATTTTTTGATTCAACTTTTTATTTTCTTTTTATTGAATTTATTGCTAAATTTATGCATATTTCCGTTAATGTAAATACCATAATCAGCAGCATCATCATCATCATTATAATAATAATAATCATCATCATCATCATCATCATCATCATTATCATTTTAAATAAATAATTAAATTTCTCTCGCTAATTAGATTAAATTCGATATGTGTGACTCTTATTTATTTATATATTTATTATTATTATTATTGTTTATTATTAAAAAAAAAAAAAATATATATATATATATATATATATATATATATATTGATTATTATGATTTATTTAATTACATGTAGAGTTTTGATTAAAAAAATTCAGACGAGCTTTATGATTGAGATATGTTGGTACATACGTATAGTACATACGTATATATCTTTATATGGGCCAACGAGACCTTTCAATATTCTCTTACTATTCTTATCAATCTTAATATAGATGAATAATTTCTTTAATACCAAAGTTAGTTATTAACATTGAAGATTCAATAGATTTTTGATATTTTGGCCATACTCGTATCTATCTGCTCCATGTTTTTTTACTAAAGAACCCTTAGATTTTATAATTATGTAATATTTATTTGCAGTTGATCTTATTTCTCTACCTATGTTTGCTACAATAAATAAGTATTATCTCATAGATCCCACTTATTTTACAAATATAGAAATAATCAGAGTAACATCCATCTGTATTTGCATATTACTTTCTAAGTTATTGACTAGAGAACTGGTAGAGATAAGTATGATAATCATACTCGTACATAGACAAAAGTATATTGGAACTGAGACTCTTCGATTACCAATATACTCAAGTATACTCGTACATATAAAATTCATTTAAAAATCATAATTGTATATATTAGAATCATATAGTATGTATTAAATGTATTTTTGAAATTAGCTCATATTTTAAGATAAAAAAAATATATTGCACCAATATTTGATATAGATGCCATATAGTTGGAAATTGATTTGCTCTGAATTTTTATACTCTTCACACGCAGGAAATGTATAGTTTTATAAGTTTGTCATGAAGTTTGGAATTTATAGAAGGAGAAATTTGAGACCCCAAAAAGTATCTACATATATTCTTGATCAGCGTAACGAGACGAGTTGTTTTCATACTGTACTATGTACGATTTGAATTTTGAACACTATAGATAAGTGTCTGGCCCATATCCAACAAACATATAAATTTCACGACCCTCAGATCAGGTATAGCCAAAGTTTTACTAGATACCCGGAATGACGTTATCCTGCCTCTTCTTTCCAAAACATTAGTGGATTTCGATTGGTTGACCAGATGAGATATTTAACAAAGGCAATTCGACTGATATCTCTAAGCTTTTTATGCATCTCACTTGCACATCACACTCTTTTCGATTTGTTTAGATTTTTCGGTTTCTTCACTTTTGCTAAACCTTCCTCATGACCCACTTCGTCTATTGGTGAAAGTCTTATGAAAATCTGTTCGGTAGTTTTTGAGTTTATTGTGTTCAGACAGAAAGACAGACGAGGTTGGTTGGACTATGTTGTATAATATTTATACTATTATACTTGTATCTTAAAATTCCACCAGTTAATTCATTTATAATAATTTAGGAGCTTTAAATATTCTATAATACAAAGAGATATTTTTTTAAAGAAAGGTCAGAGATGATTGTTATACAAGTTTATATCTTCATTATTAGTTCATTCATGTTCGTCTGAATTCCTCTATAAGTACTTAATCCTATTATTAACATTAATAAAAAAAAAACAAACATATTACATATAACACGGGTTTTTATATTAGCCAAAATTTTGCGATATGGAATTATTCCAAATGTAATACGACATATTGTATACGAGTAAAATGTCTGATGCAACAATTATCGTTTTATTTAGATTTGATTTTGCTCAAATACGTTCTATAATCAAATATTGGTTAATTAACCTCATTCCGTTAACTGCATAGCACAAGTGGTAGAATTGTCGTCTTTCTTGCGTAGATCGATACTGCCGGCAGCCAAGAAGCTGCCCAGCACAGCAACTAGCCGCTAGTATGGACGCCAAACGTCAGTTGGCTTTGGAGTTCGTGTGCGTATGGGTCCAAAACCGGAAACTGTGATAGCGCCGCTACCACTCCCACCGCTGGCAGACCGCGATGCATTTGAAGCATTTGTGGTTGTGGTCGTTGTGCTTACGTCATCCAAGTCAATCGTTTCCATGGGAGATGGAGAGCGTCGCGTTGAACTAACCGGAGGTGATGCATTCGGATTTGCATTCTCTGCATCTTGTGCGTTATGCGAAATAAGAGTAACACAACGTTTTACCAGATTCATGCCATCACTGGGTGATGTTGCTGTAACTGTTGGTGGCGTTGTCGACACACCCATTGAAGGTACCGTACCCGCGGCCGCAACTGCAGCTGATGCCATGGATGAGGCAGAGCTCATTGCCGCTGTCGCATTACGAAACCAAGGAAAGTCACCATAACTGTTGTAAAGCTGTGAATAAAGCCACTGGCTTGGTTGTGGCAACAAAGGACTCTGAAGGAAGAGCTGCGCTGCTAATGCGGGATTAAAACCATGTGTCGGTGGGAATTGCGTTGCAAAACCCCCAAAAAACTCTGTGGAGTTTTTGCGCAATGTTGTATTACGCTGAATGAGTGACGTGAATGCGCCACCAGTACCGGGATTGTCTGTGCTCGTACCTGAACTAGCATCACCACTCAGTGGCAAAGGTGATCGGCTGTTGCGTTCATCATCGTCACCGCCACCTTGTAAGGAGGAAGAACTTTTTCGCGGTGAGCCCGTTACAGATATACTATCACTTTCGAAGCCAGCATCAATGTTGTTATTGTTGTCGTTCTCACTAGTTGTAGTCGTAAGCGGTGAAGAAGTGGTGCATAGCGGTTGTCCGAACGCACTCATTGCTGTCGTTGTGGTCGTTGGAGAACCCTCTGGACTTGTGGTACTATGTGCCGCTCCCACTGTCGACAATTGACTTAGTTGACTGAGATGTTGTTGTGTCTCTGTTGCGAATCAAAATAAAATCGATAAACTCTTGAAGGGTAAATTAAAACGAATGTAACCAGAATACTAACCACGCAAACCGGATGCCGCTGCCCCTGATCGTTCAAGTGAGCCAACAAGGCCACTATGGGCTGCCGCTGGAAATGCTGCGCCATGTTGATGTTGTGGGAAAAAAGGCGAGGCGACGTGCGCAAAATTCGGACGTGCTCCAAGTGCCATATGCGCCCGCCAATCCGGAGCGTGCAGATGACTGTGCATACCAACAAGGTGATGGGCGAATCCTACAAGAAAACAGAGAAAAGAAACTTATATTTAGTTTCTTACCAAGCAAGCGAGTCACTCAAAAAAGCAAAGCCGAGACCACATATAGCCCACTGTGCAAGACCAAAATGTTGCCGCACATTTTGGTTGCTCTTTGCTGTTACCGTCGCCATCATGTGATACCATTATTTAGTGTAGATATAAGTTGGTGTTTCTTTGCCTATTAAATAAGGCTCTTACACACACACACACACACACACACACACACACACACAATATGTATACGAGAGTATACTAATATCTTGGCCACACATATACTTTGGGTACACACACACACACACACACATACACAGAGAGACATTTGTCGAATCAGAATACGAAGAAAGCGAGTGAGCAACCAAAAGTGTACGAAAACACGTGAGGTTAACAATCTGCAAGCAGAAGAAGCGACAGTTTTGCGACGGCAACTCCTAAATAAATTCATTAAAATGGTTCCCGCTATGCAACCCACATTCGGTGGCCCACAAAAAGGCATCTAACTCTACCACTAAAACGAATCCAAAAACAACAACAGGAGCAAAAACAAAAGCAAGTGCAGGTGCAGGTGGCGCCAGCAGAAGGGTAAGCATCTTAGTCCTTTAGTGTTGTTATTGTTTTTGTTTTTGTTTTTGTTTTTAGTGTACGGGCATGTACACCGCCAGTCTCAATGCCAGGCCACAGACACACACACACACAGATACCATACGCGGTTGCTAACACGACAAAGACAACGATGAATACAATGGAGAAGGCAAACTGTAGGCAATCAAGCGTTTTTGTTGTTCTTTTGTGGGTTGTTCCATTCGGTTAACTTCCCTCTACATCTACACTCTTCTGTCGTCATCCCAAATTCCATGCTGTTCGGCATCTTCGTTAGAAGCGCTTTAAGAAAATGCCACAGCTCATTGCTAGCGTCATCGCCCTTGTTGCATGTTCTTTCTCTCTCTCTCTCTCTCTTTCAATCTTTCACTCTTTCTAACTTTTTCAGATGATGAAATTTCATTTCCTTCTCTCTCATCCTTTACTTTCATTTATGTTCTCTATTACTTGCTCACTCACTCACTCACTCACTCTCTTACTCTCATACTCAATCTTATACATAACCATTTCAACCAAGTTTACCAAAGTTTGCAACCAAAATTTCACCGAAAATGTGACACCAAAGTCGTCCTTACTACCGTGGCAACGTCGTCTAAGTTTCATTCTACGTTCTTTGTCGATTGGAACCTTCAAAGAATAGGCTTCTTAGTTTTTGGGTTATGTCTTTTGTAGACGATGTAGATGCATTTACAGTAAATGTGCATATGTGCATACTACTATGTATTTACGTATGAATAATATTAATTGAAAATACTCGGAGGATGATGTCAGCCATATTAATTGAGATATAAATCAAAAACGGTTTACTTTATTTAAAGTGATTTTTTTTAGGCATAAAATCTTTATAAAGATACATACAAGTAGAGATTAGATGGATAAATGAATAGTTGTGAGTTTACAATTTTATTTGAATAAATATATATTTATTTATAATTATAATATAGAAGACTTAGTATTGGAAAAATAGTATTGATATTCAATAAAACATACAATACTATTTCATATGTTTCATTTTTTTAATTATCCATCTTTGCTTTCAGTTGCTCGACTGTTTCACAATGAAATGTTTTAGTTATTAAAAGAAATTTCAACAACTTTTGTTCAGCAGCCCTTGCGTATACGAAATATGAATTTTATTTCAATATGATCTTTATTTATTTATTTATTTATTTTTTTTATTGATTTTATTATTTAATTTATTTAAATATATTTAATTTAATCAAAGAAAATAGATAATATTTTTTTAATTGGTAAGATTTAGTTATAATTTTTATACTACAACTAAAAAAAAGAAATTTCAAGAGTTCTAGCTACCATGCCCTAGGAATCTATGGTATGATGAGATTATGTGGATTAAATTATAATGAAGAAGTAAATTATGAACTAAATTAATATTATACAAAGATTATTCTAATCAATTAATATGTTTTTTTAAAAATATATTCCTAACTCTCCCAAAGCTTGAACAGACATCTAAAATGTGGTCGACATAGGATGTCGCTCTGCAGAAGCAGATTTGCGGTGAAAAGATTGAGTATGGCCAACAAACATAGACCACCAGTTTTTGATGGAAAATGTATGCCAGTAGATCGGAATCTTGTCCAGTTTGCTAAAGTCTTTGTGCGGTTAATATTAGTCAAATATATATGTGAAACTGTTCACCAAATTGCATAACATCCTTGCACTAAAGTCATGCTAATCACTCCAATTTAAGTATTTAAATATACGAGTATATAATATTTACTGAATTTAAATTGAAAATAAAAAATACAAAAGCTTCATATGTTTCTATCTACAAAAGTCTTTATAATTCTTGCGGCTTTTGGTCTAAAATTTTATGGGACACCGAAATTAGAATGGTTTTAATGCCAACTAATATTCAGACATCTTATATTATTTTGTAAATAAAAATATACACATAATGTGTTAAGTTTCTTCTGTACACAAGTACATACAAGTATTATGTATACTTTTATATACAGATAAGTACTAAATATGTGCATGGGTATGAGTGAGTGCAAGGAATCTTTTGTCGTATGAT
Source organism: Amiota mariae (assembly GCA_035041805.1). Taxonomy (NCBI): domain Eukaryota; kingdom Metazoa; phylum Arthropoda; class Insecta; order Diptera; family Drosophilidae; genus Amiota; species Amiota mariae. The sequence goes on from JAWNKV010000796.1 coordinate 77,206, forward strand.
ATTTACTACCAAAAAAATGGCAATGGTAACGACCCACAAAAATTCACGCATTAAGAACAAAACACAAAGAAAACCATGATACTTTCTCTCCTTTTTTTTTTTTTTTTTTTTTTCATTAAAAAGTCTCTCGCCAATGGACGACAATACAATAAAACTGATGTGATTTCATGGGTTAGATGGTGATGATGGTGATGGTGATGGTGATGATAAAAGAAATGGGAGAATTTTAAGGATCCTTTTCAAAAATATACCATGAAATAAGCTAAACTAAAAAAGAATATACAATACACACATACATCCATGCATCTATGCATATGTTGATGATGGAGTCAATGGAATGGGATAGATCATAATGATGATGATGACTAAGGAACAGTTAAGCAGATGATATTAAAGAACAGCAACAACTACAAGAAGAAATGAATGGAAAGGAAAGGTAGGGAAAGAAGAAGAAGAAATGAAAGAAAAGTAAAGAAAAGAAAAAAATGTGTGAGAAAGTAAGAGAAAGCGAGTAAGCTAGCAAATCGTGCCATGGATGGCCACATAGCACAATATAATAAAACGTTATGTCGATTTTGGTTAACAAATACATGCAAGTCTACATGAAAATCATATATAAAATATATATATATATAAATATATATATATATATTGTATATCAGTCTATCTGATTATATTTATATGGCAGCCACTGCTACTATAAACTTGACTAAATCGCACACACATTCGTACTTCGTATTCATAGATATTATAGTATGGCAATGCAAACACATAGTTATTGTGGATAGATACGTGTAGATAGATAGAAAGGATTCATACAAGAAAGACCGAAAGGAAGTTAGACAAAAAGAAATAAAGAAAGACAGAAAGAAAGAAAGAAAGAACGAACGAAAGAAAGAGGCTACGTCAGAAACGTTAACCACGTATCTACCTACTACTACTACTACTATTACTACTACTACTAGTAGTGGTAATGGTTATGAAGACGAAGATGCCGCCCGCACTGCGAAACCTAAATATGCGGTCCTGTAAGGAAAACCTATGTGCGATAAAGGGTTAGCCACGACTGGTCTCAGTTTGGGGTCGGGTTTTCTTCGGCACGCCACGTAACGGTATTCGTCGATGCCGTTGTCGTGGCCAAGTACACACACACACACACACACACACACACACACACACACACGCAAACACATCTAAATTCCAACAAACATATTTATATATCCCCATATATAAGTAGTAATTATACATATACAGATATACTTAGTTATATGTATATACATAGAGATTTTCAACGTCTTTGCTATACACTTGAGTGTAATGTGTTTTGAGTTAAAAAGCATCAACAGTAGCAGTAGCAAGAGCAAGAGCAGCAATAGCAGCAGATTTAATGATGCTGGAAACAGGGACGATGAAGGGATAGAGGGACCGGGTTGGGCAGGGCAAGGCAGGGCATGGTAAGGATTAAATTGAGACCAGGTAATGGTAACCGAATGAAAATGTGTTCATGTGTCTGTATGTTTGCGGGCGCGCATTTTGCGGTGTGTCAACTATCAGGTCATACTATTGTATTGTATATACAGTACACATTGATTCAAATTGTGCGCCGCATTTGTTTTTCTAAACCGGTGTTTCCTACTATTTTTTTTTTTTTTTTTTTTTTGTAACCTTCTACTACAATTTTCCATTATTTTTATTATAGTCATTTTATCTCAAAATATTTTATAGTTTGTATAATTTAAATAGAATAAAAAATAGAATTCCAAAAGTGCCGTCGGCAAATAAATATAATACAATATATTCTGTGCTTATGACGACGATGATGATTTTCCGACGGCACTTGCAATGAAGAAAATTCCTACGAAACGAAAAGCTAAGAAATGTCCGCCAAAGAACTCAAGACAACAAGAGCAACAAATGCCTAACACAAAATTTCTTATGATTTTTTGTTGATATCTGTGTATGTTAAATTGTGTGTGTGAGTTGGTGAGTAAGTGTGTGTGTGAGTAAGAGTTTATATTTGTATGAGTTGTTTGTTTTGTTTTCACTTTATTTTATATATTAACTTTTTTTTTTTGATATTTTTTTTTTTTTTTAAGAGCGAGAGAAATAAAATAAGTTATAAATTTGACTCAAAAACTTTGAACTCAACACTTTACTAAGTACAAGTTGAGTAACATTTGTTACTCACTCAAACATTTCTCTTTGACTCACTCACTCACTCAGTCAGTCAATTCCAATAATGAAATTCCTGCAAAGTAAAACAAACGTAGTCTTTTCATTATTAACATCATTGAGCTGCACTACACTATACTGCACTACACACTTCCCCTTCTAAGCATAAATTGAGTAGCTTTTATTTAGTATGACATAGCAGCATAATATGAAAGTTTCACTCTAACCAAAAGAGAGAAAAAGCCATGTTCTGCGCAAGCCAGTGAGTGTCAAGTACTTCGCTTCGCTCTATTTGGTAACTCAAAATGCTCGTGACTCCAACAACGAACACACTGAAACTGAAGCCGAATCCGAAAGAACACACGACAAACGAATGAGTGAGTAAGCGTGCAAGCGAGCAGCAAATGAGTGAGTGAGTGAGTGAGTGAGTAAGTGAGTGAACGAGCGAGCGAACGAGCTACAATTGAATTGAGTGTTTAGTGTTGCCTACTTTCGGGGGCGAACCTTACAGACAAACGAACGAACGAACGAACGAGCAAACATACAAACAAAGAAAACAACAAACGAATGAACGAATAAACGAATGTATGAATGCGAGCGCACGCCCACGCCTCAATCTTGTTGCCTTTCTTTTCCCTTCGTTTCCCCTTCCTTCCCTTTACCGTTTTCTCTTCTTTTTCTTTTTCTTCCTCATTTTTCCTTTCTTTTTTTTTTTTTTTCTTTTTTATATGATTTTATTTTTTATTTTACAATATATATTTACATATATTTTTGTTTCTATTTGAAACACACTTCGCGCTTAAAGCTGAGCAAAAACAGCTCGCGAGCAAGCGATGGACCAAGCGCATCACTTCAAAAGTCTTACATACTTATTTTTTATTTTTTTCCTATACATATTTATTTTTTGTCTTTACTCCTTCCCTCATTCTGCTCATCTGCTCTTGGTCTCTTCATCTTTTTATTGTTATTTATTTATATTATAAGCGTTTTTTTTTTTTGTTATTCCTTTTTTCTGGGCGGATTTGGTGCGGGTTTTTGGTTGGTTTTTTGGTCACATTATTTGGTTTTGTAGTTTTTGCATATTATTTGTTCACCGAATATAGTGTATACGACGAGTGCTCCTTTTATATATGTATGTTTGTTTGTATGTATGTATGTAGGTATTGTATATAGAAACATGGGCGTAGACAGAACCTTCCTTTTGGGGGACCTTACACTTGATATACTCTTACTATATATTGCTTGATTCCTTTTAAGGAGAAGAGTTTTTGAAAGTTTTTTAATATTGGAAAAAAAAAAAAAAAAAACCAAAAGTAGCAGAATTTTCACCAATTATGGCCAGTTATTGGGCATCTATGACATTACAATAAAAATACATATGCACAAGTATGTGTGCGGGTTTTTTTTTTATAGTTTATTGTTTTTATTGTCGTTGTTGTTGTTGTTGTTGTTATTGTTGTTGTTGTCGCTATACTCCTTCTTGTCATTGGAAACAAGCAGTTGTTGCAAGTACGAGTACATAAAAAGCAAAATTTATTTTGAAATAAAATTAAATGAAAATGAGAAATTGTCTGGGTTTCATTTCAATGCTACTTTTCAGCATTTCTATCTAGTGTAGATGGAATCACTTTGATCGGGTGAGCTGAGCTTTATTCTAACTATTTGTTATAGTAGTTGTTGGTTATAATATTGAATTCTATTTTACTAAAAGTATATAAGACTTTAGTTGTATTCAATTTTCTTAATTCTATGAGTCTTGTTGTATGACTTTGCAATGATGATGATGATGATGATGATGATGTCAATAGGAACAAAAGGAAAATCTTATAACATTGTTTACATTTTCAAGGCATAAAATAACTGAAGAATGCTATAAATTAAATTAAGCAAATTAATCAATACGTATGAACTTAAGAACACTTATTTAGTTCATTAACTAAACTAAGTACAATATAAAGACTCTAATAATAATAATAATCTAACTTCTAATCTTCTCATCAACAAAAATTCTCATAATATTCGAAATACAAAGTTCAATTACTATAATTCTGTAAACCTAGGTTGGTTAGATAAGATTAGATTATGTCAGTTAGATATATGGTTAGATAGGCCACTTGTTAATGCGATTTTGTTCCCCATTGAGGTGGCCGAACTTTTGAAATCATCCATCAAAATCAGAGTCAAAGAAAAACAATTTCTATTGTGATAAGTTTATCAGACTGCTTACAACCTCAAAACAAAAAATAGAGTAGAAGTTTATGTTTCCAAAAATTGCCTAGCATATTGGATGCTGCTCATTTTGCCTTTACTCGCAAAACAGCTACGACAAAGCAAGACAAATGGGAAACAGGCGCCCTTACCTAAAATTCATGATCATTTCATTTGATCATCTGAGATTATAATTAAAGCCTGTAAAAATTTTTAATTAAAATGACAAAAATTGTTGCGAAATTGTTAGAAAAAACACACAAACATTATTATTAAAATTGTTAATTCAATTTACATATTTAAAAAGTGAGAAGACACACAAAGATGCAAAATATAAACTTCAATTCTCATTATATATGTCATCGTTTACTAAATTGTTGTATTGAATGACATTAAGCATAGGTAAATTTGATTAGAGAATATGAGAAAATGAGCCGATAAATTTAATATAAATAATAATTTTATTTGCAATCAGTCAATCAGTCTTTTTAATAACAAAGAATAACATCACAGGATTGGTGAGGCTCCAGTGAGCTCAACTAATATAACAGTAAACAAATAACTAAAGTCTAATTTAATCTATATCATTCTGTTATTTTTCTCATGTCATCCTTAATAAATGGTATTTTGAAATCTTCATTGATGCATTGGTCACATACCATGGATCTTTTGCGATTGTATGCAGCGTCATGGACTAGTAACTTTGCAGCATCTAAATGTTGGAGTTACTTGCTGTTCCCCACAGCTACATTGCATATGTCCATACCGGTTTAAGAACTGCCTTATAGAGTCGAACTTTGTTTTCTAAACTCAGTTGAGACCGTGGTCCAAGGAGCCAGTACATTTTTCTGCTTTTTAATTTTTAGCTGCATTTGTTTCGCCTCCGGTCCAGATGCACTCCGAGGTATTTGTCAGTGCATAGTCAAATTTAATTTGTTGATCTACTGGTAATTTTTTAAAGAAGTCTAAGGCAAGTACAAAATTTTTCATAGATGAAAAGATTTTTGCATGATAAAATGCAGCATTTTACCACATATTCCAGCGAATTTTGATTACATCAGGCGGAAATGACAAATCACAAACATCACAGTTAACTGTTAACGACGAGTGTGTGACTTCAACAAAATTACACACAATTTGTTGTTGGGGATGCAAAAATTTAAAATAAGAAGAGCGTCTGATTTGTTCAGTCTATATAATTTTATAGTTTATAGCATTACGTACATGAGTTCTTCATACAATTTTCATTAATGAAAAATTGGTTTCAGCTGAAGTGATGAAAAATTTTTATCTTCATAGAGAATCACAAAAACTGCCAAATATTTTTGTTTTTTCGAAAACTGACAAAAACTGTCGTTTTTTTTCTGAAAATTGTCCAAAAATTGTTAAAACAATAAAAACAATTTTTACAGGCTCCAATTATCATATATTTATACAATATTTTGTATGATTATAACAATAATTTTTTTTTTATATTTTTTTTTTTTTTTGTGGAAACAAAATTAAATGCTGCTTTCTTTTTTCATCATAAACTTCATCACTTCAGAGTGTGAATATAAACGAATTTTGTATTTCAGACGCAAATAATTATATTTTTACTAAAGTCCACCTTTACTTTTAGTTTTAAAGTGTCCACAGAATCATTTCATAAATCCTTTACTTATTTTTTTTTATGCCATAATTTTTTCTACTTCTTCTAATTGTCTTATGTTCATTGCTCCTTTATTTAGTTTGCTCAATTTAGAATCCTATTTTCGAAATTTTGTAAAATTTTTCTATATTGACATTAAATGTTGCATAAAACAATAGAATTGATGCACCAATCATTGATGATAAATTTACAAGGAATCCATTTAAAAATATTTATAAACTCCTCTATGACAAAGACTTCTCTCTATGATTAAATAATTGATTGGCCCCAAAAACGTTGTACTTTGGAACCCCTTGAATGGATAAGGTATTGGAAAGAATTGTTATGACGTTTACAAAAGTATCTGACTTGTTAAAAATACATTATTATCTTTATTTAAAATAACTTTCTAAGTACTTAAATTATTGTGAAGTAAAGAAATCTTAGATTATAAATGGCAAATCTGTTTAGATTATAAGTGGTACCATCTGAGTAAAAATGATATGTGTCAATCTCATGAAAAATGTTTGTAATGACATGGAAATAAAAACTAAAATTAATTTAAAATATCACGTGTTTAAGTGATCCACATAGTTTTATCAATAATCTAACCCATTTTGATTATATTTATGAAAATATCATTTCAATATCTGAGAGTACATTCGCCTATTTGTGTTCAAAATCTTTAAAAATAATTTTGTAGCTTTCTAATATTAATTTTTAGAAATAGATTTTAATACTACCAAATTGGAAACTTTTTGTGGATATATCACAATAATATTATGAATATTATAATGTGATTCCTTACTATATATCTGTGTCAATAAGTCATAGTAGCTTATGTCGAAAATCTATGTTTTGAGATATTGCCCATTTTGTGTAAAGTAATTTCTGTTTGGTTTCATTTCATATTTATAAGTTGCTACACAAAAAAAAATTATAAAAAATAAAATACATGCTAAATAAATTTTATAAAATATTTTTATAAAAGTAGATTTCACAACCTTTCTAACAAGTATAAATTTTATTTAGTTTATTTATTTCAAGAATTGTTTAAAATCGTTTGAAAATTGGATTTGTGAAAAAATCATACGAGTAGGTGTACGAATTTCTTGTGGTCAGGGTAAACTATATATAACTATGATTCTATACCATATTTTTAGAAATTTGTTAGGCCAAAATATGTGTATTAAATCGGTTAATAGTAATCGCATTCTAACTCAATTCACTCAATTTTTGACATAAGTTAATATAACTTATTGCCACAAATATTCTTATATATATATATATATTTTTTTTTGTTTTTTTTTTTTTGTTTTTTTTTTTTTGTGTAAACGACTTTGTCTCTATGGTCGTCAGTCAGAGAATACATACCAACTTCATATAACCTCTGTCCCTGCTTATCACTTACGGAACCTAAATTTTCTGGAGAAAATAACTCAAATCAAAATATAAAATAACAAATTTTAGTGACATTCTACAATTTCAATTATGTATTTTTTTTTTTTTTTTTTTTTTTTGTTGTAGTTTTTCAGCAAAACCTTTATATACAAAGTTTAAATCACCAATTTCGACCAATTCTGTTGGTTGATTTTGATGAATTAAACACTATATGTTACTTACAATAAAGCTTCTTTTCTATCAGTAATTTGATTTTGAATCCAATGAGTGGCTTTTACATGATGCGTTCACAAACAAACAAACAAACAGACAAAGTTTTTTGTCAAAAATCTTGTATGGTACAGAAATTTTAATTATGAATTTGTCTTAAGTACACATTAATCAATATAAAAACACTAATAGCCACTCAGCTATATATTGGCTGTTGACTAGTGTTATTATTCAGCATAATTTCTACTATTTTGATTGTTAGTGACCATCTTAGTAGACCAAAGGAACTAAAGTTAGAAATTCAATTCTGTTCTATTGATTCTTATGCAGTTTTTAATTACCTCATATATATTTTTAACCAATCTAAATACTTGTCTCATATCTTTAGATTCATTCATAATTTACATATTTTTTAAATTTCGTTATATCATAAATTTTCTGAAAAAAAAACATCACCACTTTTCATTTACCTTTTCTTAATATTCTCTCTTCTGTACCTTCATCAAATATCTAAAAATTTAAAAATTCAAAATTAAATATCTGAACATATTGAAAATTGTTTTGTTATTTGTTGGTCTCCCACCCCCCCTTGAAAACACTAAAGTGTGAATGGATATTCGTTGTATGTAAGTAAGAAGTAAGTAGTAGGATTTAATAATGCCCAAGAGTGTGCAAAATTTACTGGCTATAAAAAGTAAGAAATTGTGAAATGTTTATAAATTTGGCATGTAACAACTACAACAACAACAACAACAACAAAAACAAGTCTATAAATAATAAATCTGATATGGAAAATGCCGCCAACACATGCCAAGACAAGACAAGACAAGGAGACAATACAATAATAAAATGTATGTTGTTGTACTTCTCAAATTCATTGCCATCACAGGGTTAGAATTCGAATTCATATTCACATTTGGGTTTGAGTTTGCGTTTGAGTTGGTTTGGGCAATCTGCGACGACAACAGCTTAATTTTGCAAAAATTTAAAAAAAAAGACATTTTAAAGTCATTGACAAGGATAATGTAGTGGGTCGGTCGGTCGATGGGTCGGTTGGTTGGTCCAAGTATGATAGTAAGTATAGTGAGCACTGATGTTGAGTCGTTTTGTGTTTGTGTACCTTACCGAAGATTGTTGTCGATTGTTGAGCATCCCCCCAAGGACATATTACAGCATTGATTCAATTTCATGTCAATTTACGTGTCAATGCGACACTAATATGCCGATGACGCATCGTAGGTAGTAGAAGGTAAATGTGGCGACATCGGTGGCAATGTCAAGAATGATGGCAACATGCATATCCCGGTTGCTATGACTAGCACAGTTCAATGTCGCACATATGCCACACCACCATCACCATCACCATCACCACCACCACCACCACCACCACGACGAACACCTACCCCGTCTCTTTCCTATGCCAACCTATATTTTGAAGTGTTTAAAATTATTTATAACATTTGCAAATATGTTTTCTCGTAGCCGTTGTCGTTGTCGTCATCGTCGCCGCCGTCGCCGTCATCCTTTGTCATTGTATTCCTCGTCTTTCAATTTTATTTTGCAATTTGTTTTTTTTCCCCCTACGAACATTTGTTTGCCCTGAATTTCTAGAACGGCGGATGGGATCACAATGGAAAGGGCATAAGTTAACTACCCCCTTGATGTATCAATTGAGTGCGTGTTTGTTGACAACTTGTGCATCAGTGAATTTGTATTTTGTCTACGTGTGAACTTTGTTGTACTTAACCTTAAATGATAGAAGAAAAAGAGAAATTGTAGTAAAAGGCTGCAAGAAATCCGTACTATACCGGGTTATTGGTATGACTTGTGGGTTGTTATAATATTTAACAATGGCACTGTCATCGGTACAAACTCAGGCATAGGACAAAGGGGGCCAGGACTGTGCAATGCTATGTGGTATTGTGTGTTTGTGTGTTTGTGCATGTGTCTGTTACAAATAGCAACAAATTTGCACAACAATTTGCAAAATCTTCCAATAAATACCGTTATGACAGATACTCGACACACATACACACGTACATACTACACAAGCATACGCCAACTCACACTCAATAAAATGAATGTAGTATTTGTTGAATGAGAGTTACAGCTTGATATCTATCACCTACTACTACTACTACTACTACTACTACTACTATTACTACTACTACTACTACTACTACTACTACTACTACTACTACTACTACTACTACTACTACTACTACTACTACTACTTACTTTCTAAATAGGAACACAAAACTAGACAGCAACTTACATTCTAAATAGGAACACAAAACTAGACAGCAACAGTCAACAGTAAACAGTCACTGTCGCCTTTAACTTAAACTTATACTTTTGAAACGCTTATCTCTATCACATGAGGTGTACGACAAGTAAACATTGCATGACACAATTTGACAACAACTGGAATAGTCAGTCAGTTTGTCAGTTTGGAATTATTCCAAAAAGGTTTTTTTTTTGTTTTCTTTAAAATTAAAAAGGAATATTTAAAGTCATCAACTATTGGGATGATGTTTGCTAGTTTTGTATTTCAATTCATCACAGTTTTCTTCTCATTATAATCAATCATACACATTGATTGATGAGTTCTTATTAATCTTAGTTAAATTCAAAATTAAAATACAATAGACTAAAATGATTAAAGTGAAACTATTAAGAGCCTACATACTCGTATGTTTTTTTTATATCTTTTCAGCTCTATGCCTTTAAATTTGTTTAGTTTGTCAACTGGTTTGATATCTGTTATCTAAGGATAAGAATTTGTTTGCACTGCAAACTTATGTGATGACCTATGACTTATCACTAGTTATGGAGCCTTTCATGAATCTAGTTATATCATAATTGACAAATTGATATATATACTCGTATATGTGAATTAACAATTCTTTTTCTCTTTAGAATTTTCAGTGACATAGAACCTTGGAAACTTTAAAATTATAATGAACACATTACAGATGCAACATTTACAGATATTGAGTGAGTAGATATCATTGTGCTACTCATGCAACATTAGTCTTTACAAACTATGTATCTATTACATGTCGAAGAGTGGTTAGTCAACTGGTGCAAAAAAGTGAGTGGACTATAAACAAAACACATTACCTTCACACTCACTTATCCAATGATAACTTTAAACAATATTGCGTTCCCACAACTAAATGATGATTGTGTATTTTGACAGATGACTTACTGAACGTAAACACACTGAAACAAAACAATAAATATTATTTATTTATTGGAAACATAGAACCAGACTATGACCATCTAGGTTACTCTTTCTTCCCATAACTTCCAGGTTTTCCTATTGCTATACATCTGATCAATCCATGGATTCATAACAAAGCGATCAGCCCCTTGGAAGCAGTTGCCAATCGCTACGATTTGTCGTAACAATTTATAGCCATTAAATCATATTGAATTTGATTAAAATTCCTTTTTGATGATTATTTAAATATGAAAAATTATGATTAGTCGCTGTTATGATTTTGTAAAAGAGAATGAATTACTTAAATATAAATAAAATATGGAACAATTGATTTTGTATGAAAATTAATAATTCTTTAGTGAAAGTGAATACATTTTATGAATAGAATAGTAAGCTTTGTTAAAGTGATAAAGAAGATATTAATTTCCACACATAATAAGACTCCTATATCAAACTATATACATCCATATGTCTGTGTATTTGCACAGTTTCTATTAGATTTGATTCTTTAATTAGCATACCCGATCCGGCTTCGCACGGGTTGTTACCTTTCTAAGCATCACTATATTCTCTCTGTTACAGTTTGAGTATCTATTGCAGAACATATTAAGTTTGAGTATCAGAAGTAAGATTTTAATTTATTTTTTTAGTATATTTTTAGGGGTTGTTTAAATATTCCTGATCTGAGGAACGGGGTGACATACTTATCGAGACCAAATCTATCCAATGTTCAAACCGGGAGTCTGCCATACACATTCACAAAATTTCAATGCAATCAGATGAACGATATGGCATCGCATAACATCCAAACAAACTAAACACTAATTTTCATATATGAAAATTAAGCTATGATATAATCCAACAGCAACTATTCAAATAAATTAGAGCCATGTGACTGCAATATAAAAATTATTATTAAATTATATATGGTTTCTTTTTTGAAAAAGATTTACAACTCTTTAACTTTTTTCACAATATTTCTTATAAAAATTTGACTGACATATTGAATAAATGTATTCTAGTATATAATATAGTACATATATACATTTCCAACGGAATACATATTTATGTAATTATTTTCTCATGAAAGGTATAAAATCTTTAATCAAATCAATGTGAGCAAACGTCTTTCCTTGCCATAATTACACTTATCAACTAAGATAGGTAGGCCTTATAGCTTTAAGCAATTAGTATCTACGTTTTTAAGTGAAATGAAACACAGTTAACTCGAACTTCGAATTTAATTCGAATAATCTATAATTCAAACTAAACCGAGTTGTAGCGTAATTCTATATAAAATTTTACTTCTATAACTCAAAAATCTCCATAAGTGAAACAAAAAAATTCTCAGATGCAACCATATATCGAATTTTTCGGGGAAGACCCTTTTTGTATGCTTGTTGCACTATTAAATATCTTATTATTCATGGATAATTGCCTGGTCCATGCAAAAGAATTTAAAAAAAAAAAAAAAAATTTGTCTATTTTATATATTTTATCTCCAGCAAATATGAAATTCAAATTGCAATTGCTTGACCAGAGATTGATTCAAAATGTCCCTATTTAAGTAGAATCTTAAAAGAAGCATAAAAGAGTTTGAAGACAAGCAAACAACATAAAAAAATAGACTGCATTAAAGCATGGGATATTTACGTTGAAAGTCAGACAATAGAAAATTGCTAAACTGGATTTGGTCAATATTTTTTCTATATGGGGCAAAGAAGATGACATACCTTTACTTTTAATTTTCTTGACAAATATTTTAATACTTGATGGAAGCTGATTATGAAACATGGATAAAATTGAACCCTAATATAACATCTACTGTGGAGAATGAGATAGTTTCGACGACATTAGTAAACATTATTGCTCAGAACTAGTAATTCTAGCTCTAAGTATCATGGATGATGATTACGACGGTTCGGAGGAAGAAGCTATTATGCATATTTCTAAATGAGATGTAATGGATTTCTTAGTCAATTTGAATACATATACAAATCCATATATTTCGTCACACGAATTTCACGACTTTTTGACACATCCAGCTCCCTGTCACAGTTGGTCAAATTTGTGAGCAGTGTTACGTAATCTATTAGTTTACAAGGTCTAAAGATTGATATTTTAAAGTTTTTCGTTTACAGTCAAAGTGTTGCATTTTAATACTTTAGATTTTGATAAGTGACGTCACGAATCTTATGACTCCTCCCACCACTTGTCACACAATGTCACAATTCGTTGATTCTCTCCCTCCCTCATAACATGTGACGTAATATATAAAAAATAATAATAATAAAAATAAAATCATTAAATAATTAAAATAAATAAATAAATAATAAAAATGTTTGATATTCAATTCGGCAAATTCCTTAGTTTTATGAATAATTTTATAACTCGAAGTCTCCAAAAGTCAAACTATTTTTAGTAGTAAAGTTTATTACTAAAAAAAGTTAAAAAATCTATCGCAGTTGTCATCTTCGTTTTTTCTTAACCACAGCCAAAAAATTATTGTCTAATTAAATTTAATGCAAATTTCTATTTATCTAATTAATTAGAATAAATCTAGATTATTTGTAATCCATTGAATCTAACCTATGAGAAAAATGTTATTCATATATAAGATTTTACATGAGATATATGTACGAGTATCTGTATATAATAGTTTATATGTTTCTATACAAGTAGATGTACAAGTCTACAGGACACTTGTGTATAAATAAAAGCTACTTAAGAGGAAGAAGAAGGCGCTTACTTTTGCTAAGTAAAAACAAATAAAAAAGTGGAATAAGTAAAAAAGAAAAAAAAAAACTGCAAAGTCAGACAGACAAATAAGGAAGAGGACCGAGTCCACTTATTTAAATGCGTTGCGTCAAACAAATATTTTAATGGCTCGATATAGAATTCCTAAATCCTCTCTTCATGTTTACAGGATATGCAAAACTAAATTCAAAGCTTTTGCAACAAAAATTTAAACCACTTTCTCAACACTACTCTCGACCACCACCACCCAAAGGCCAAGGACCCATTTAGTTGACCAGGAACAACAACAACAAAATTAAAAGAAAAAAAAAAAAAAGAAAACGAGAAGCGGGTCACACACGTACGATTCTAAAAAACTTTTTCGGGAAAACTACTTGAGCAAAGTATAAAGAGAGATAAAAAATGAGTTTAAACATATGTTCGGCATTACCGAATAGCATTTACTGTAATATAAAAATTTCATGAGAAACTTACATAGCACTTACTACTTACAGAGATTTGATAGATATGAAAAAGTTAAGCTAAGATATTTCATAAAATCAATAAAAACAAAATAGAGTAAATAACAAAGAACAAACAAACAATTTCTTATGAAATTTGAATGGAAATGAATGAGACAAACCTTTGATCATCGTCAATATACCATTAACTTTGAATAATTTCTTAACATAAATAAATATAGAAAGGAAAATCAAAAGATTGAAAATGCGACTGAAATGTCGACTACTAGTCGAGCAAAAATAGAAGAGACAAGAAAAGAGAAAAGAGTAAAGGAAACAATCAAACAAACAAGCAAGCAAACAAACGAAAAACATAACAAGAACCAAGAACCAAGAAATTATATTAAAACCCAATAGTAGTAATAGTAGTAGTAGTAGCGAGAACTAAGGACATTTACCCAAAACTAAAAGAAGCACAAATGAAACCAATGCTAGCACAACTCCAAGTCCATTCTCCTTGCAAGTCCATTGTGACTCTCAATGACGACGGAGACAACGACAACGACAACGACAACAACGACTACGACAACGGTCATAATGCGAATGCTGCTACTAGTCGAAGTAGTTTCTATGCTGCATTGCAAAGCAAGTTTGTGAATGATTAAAAGGAATATAAAGTCGTCCTCGACGACAACAACCAAGACTAAGTATAATAAAAGGAGTAGAAGGATGTTGAACTGGTTGAGGAGAAGTAACTTCTGAAAGGAGTGCACCACTATTGAAGAAAAAACGGAACCCTATGAACTTTCTAGAGTGGGTACTACCAATACTTCCACAACTACTACTACTCATGCTGCTGCTACTACTACTACAAACACAATTGTCTGAATAGTTCAGCGTCATCAAAACTTGTTGGGTCTATTTAGTACATACATACATACAAACACACACACACACACACACACACACACACACACACACACACACACACATACTACTATAGTGCATATCAGAGAAGTAAAAAAGATGATGACAAAAAGAAAGTAATAGTTTGTGAGGCACAAGGCGACAGAGAAAAAGAAAAAGGAAAAGCATAAGATAAAACAACAACAAAATAAATAACAAAATGGCGTTGTAAGCAGCACATTAGCAAAAAGTTAAAAAACTGTTTTGGCTGATAGATGAAGGCGGTACCAGAACTGGAGCGAAAGCTGAAGCGGAACTTGGGACTGGGACTGGGACTGGGGGGACTGGGACTGGAACCGAAGTCGTAGCTATATAGCTGAAAACCAAAAGCATAAGGCAATGCAACTATTAAGGAGAAAGAGTCTTGAGTTGAGTTGAGTTGAGTTGAGTTGCTTTTTGTATGGAACCAAATCGAGTCAAGTTAAGTTGAATTTGAGTGTGTGTTGGTGTGTGTGTGTGTGTGTGTGTGTGTGTGTGTGTGTGTGTGTGTGTATTTGTGTGTGTACATGTGTTGACATAAAGCTAAAGAAGACGCCATGAATGTGGAAAATTTCATGCTTCCGAGTGGGATATCCTGTTTCACACACCCACGAATACAACCAACCAACTAACTATACTTACACCCAACCTTCTAACTCAATCTTCATTCAACCATTCTACCATTCATCCATCCAACCACCCACTCATCCATCCATTCACCCACTCATTCCATGCATTCAACCATCTATCCATCCATCCATCCATCCATCCATCCATCCATCCATCTATTCATAACACACGAACACATGCCATACATCACTAAGTAACAAAAGTGTTTGTAATGGGCCAAAAGTGTTGGCGATGGTAAGTATTACGTAGGACGTTAGATGGTAGATGGTAGATGGTAGAAATGGTAAAAATGGTTCGCTTTTTCAACAAACTAAAAAGAAAAGTTTTTCATACGTTTTTAGTGAAAATTATATTAAAATTTTACGCTTGATGTAATTTTTGTCATAAAACCTAAAATACACACACACACACACACTTACATATGAGCACGTGTATTATATCTATGTGTGTGTGTTTGTGTGTGTGTGTGTGTGTGTGTCTATATATTTATAATTATGCATGCGTATGTGTTAATGCTCTAAATGAATTTTCAACTGGAATTAATTTTCAAACGAAAAAGTTACGCGAACGCGAAGTAAAATTTTGCGTTGAGCTTCCCTTCATTGCCAGGCAAAACCACTTATGCGAATGATGGCAGGAGATGGAAGATGATAAAGGCATCGGGAGTGAAAGGCGTGAAATGGAAGGTGCCCGTTCATCACATTACTTCACATCAAAACACAACACAACTCAAAGCAGAATTTCCTAAAATTAAGAAAAATAAGTTTGAGTTCAGTGCTTCTAGTACTTTTCCTTATTTCACTTTACTTTAACCCAGAAATAAAAATAAAAAGAAAATTTTAATTAAAAAAAAAAAAAAAAAAAAAAGAAAAATAGAACAGTTCAAAGCTTTAAAAGCTAAAAAAAAAGAAAATTAAGAAACTAATAATTATGATACCTAGAACATATTATTAATATATTTATATAGTTTGCCTTCTCATCAATATTTGATTGAAATAAATTACAATTTATTACTCAAAACTCAAAAACGGTGGCAACCACTGCCAAGAATTAATAGAAATTTCAAACTTATCTCTGAAGAAAATCTTGAATTCCATAATGATAACCATACTCTCGAAATAACTTTAATGTTGCCGACATTTCCTTATCAAATCTAATCTATCTAATATATGAGTACAACTACTAGTTAATTTTACATGGGAGTCTACTATTTTCCAGTTTTTGTGATCGATTTTCATTACACATTTCTTTAAGAAAGTTTCAAAATATAAGAAGAAATATTATACAAGGGCCAACATACGTACATATTTATTTTGTACTGCTTTCCTCGGTAAAAGTTTCATCAAAATTGGCTTTCGACGGAAATGATAGAAAGAATGATATTTATTGTAATTTGTTTTGACCCATAATTCAGAAATAGATATTTGACAAAGACTAGTTGTTTCATTTTAAAATATGTCTTTAAGCTTTTTGTATAAAATTTGACGCAACAATTTCGAACAATTCTGTAAGTCGATTTTGAAAAAGTAAACGCTATATGTTACTCACAATAAAGCTTCTTATCTTTCAGTAATTTGATTTTAAATTCAATGAGTGACTTTTACATGATGCGCGCACAAACACCATCAATCTACGATTTTATTGTATAAAGATAGATAGATAGATAGATAGATAGATAGATAAAACTATAGTAACATGTTTCAGAGATGAAGTCATAAACCTTAATCTCATATATTCAAGTACCAACAGAAAAATTATTCTGTAGATACTAAAGTCAGTGTTTAGTGATTCAACTTCATTTTTGGTCTGGAGTAAAGAATTTAGACTTTTAGAGTCTATTCTTGTTTGTTTGGCAAAGTCATAATTGTCATACTACATAATACATTTAAAAAATACTATTTTCATTGTTAAGTGATCAGAGACTATTATTACGGACACCAAAGGATTTTCAGATTGGTGATTTAGTCACTTTTGGTCTACAAATTCAAAATAAATAGGTGTTTCAGAACAAAAGCATAAGAAGTGAATATTTGAATCAACATATCTATATTAAATTTAGTTAAATTTTGTATTTTTGATTTCAATGAAAGGCTTCAGAAAATTCTTATTATCTATATATTAATATCTATATACAATATTAATACAGAGACAAGATTCTTTCAGCACCATTTTACCCTGCTAAACGTTAATGTATTTTCATGAAAATTATTTGGTTAGAAAGGTATTCATCTCTAGATTGGTAAGGTGTAATTTTTATGACAATATATTGAATTAAATAGGAGAGAAATGTAAGTGTTTACAAAAACAACAAGCATTGAAAAAACCACTGGCTTACATAGCGAACAAACCAATATCGTACACTTTGTTTGTCTGTTTAAGCGAACAAAATTCTGTGATCTTAATGGCGCGTTGGTTAGGTTGTAAGACTCAGAAGCATGAGTGCGCCAGTTGAGTCCTGGTATCGTCTTTGTTTCATAATTTTTTTGCTCGGCAATGATAAAAAGAATGATAACTTATCAACTATTAAAATTTTACAAATAAAATCATCATTAAATGCAATTAAATATTTATGTCTTTCTTCTGGCGAGGTAGTCGACCATTGTACGATCTTAATTATTATTATTAATATTTACTTGAGAAATCATTTCAAATAAGCAGAATATAAAAATAGGATATTTGTTTCCTTGGTTTACTGTAAAAATTCTAATTAAGAAATGTTTCAGAAATCCTTGCTTACCTTTTATTTCAAAAGACTAAATATGTGAAACTTAATGTATGTGTAAAGGATACAGTAACATTTAAGTATATTATGTATGTTTAACAAAGTATATAAGCATATAAATGTAGTATATTATATACTCGTACTTAGTTAAGTATATAAATTATCGTAAATGTTTGTTGTAATTATTATATGCCCCAATTGTGTGTATTTTATGCATATGAAACAACACACTTATAACCTTTTAAACCCTTTTTTTTTTTTTTTTTTTTTTTCTTTATCATCATCAAAAAATAAAGTTCAAAACAATTTTCCTTCCATCAGTAGACTTATTCGGCGCACTTGCTGACAGCCGCTAACCGCTAATTTTAAAGGATTCCTCGCTTTTTTCTCTCCTTATTCTTGTAACCTTTTTATTTGTGCCTTCAATTTCCTTTTGCTTTTTAAATATAAAATAAATTGTAACATTAAAGTTTCATTGTATGGTTTTGTTTCTTGTTCTTTTTCCTTTTTTTGCTTTTTGTTTTTGTGATAAAAGGAAGGATATAAATATTTGATATCCATTGAGTTTAAGTGCTTAAAAATATTAAGCAATGTGCAAAGGAACCAAGTAACCAACTTGAAGAGCTGCCTTTTGAAGATAAAGCAGACCATCATTTGCAATCTTCTCAAAGTAAGGCTCCACTAGAAATCTGTTATACCTCATCATCATAAATTGCAATAATATAAATTTTAAAGTATCCTTCCGATTCAGATTATCAACAATCAATCAATAAGTTGTAAACTAATGACCTTGTTACTGTGTCCTTAATTCGATTTATTTTAATAATAGATGATATGAAATGGGTAAAGTAAGTATGAAAATTATAGGAAAGAATTCTTTTGAAAAGACCAAAGCATCTTTATTAGTTTAATGACCATGAACTTGAATATTCCAAGTAATCAAAAATTGGCTTGAGAGATGCCATGGCGCATGTATTGCTTTTGAGAATTCATAAGAAAGAAACTCATTTGGAAAAATGACTGACAAGAGTTTGTATTGATAAAAATATACTAAGAATGGAAGTAAATATTTTTCTATATTTAATTGTGGATGACTGTTTAATTCATAAACTCAGTTTTTCTTTGTTTTTTTTTTTTTATAATTTTTTATTTTTTTTTTTTACTGTAAATTTATGTAATATTAAGGGAGGAGATTTGTGTGTGCTAAACACTTGCTGTCATAATAATTATAAAGAAAGTTCAGTTGAAAACGAGTGAAGAGGCTAGGGAAGGAAAGGGAAGGAAAGGGAAGGGAAGGGAAGGGAAGGATGGGAGATGAACCAATGTACATGCGATGACAGAAGGCAAGTTGATAGTAAGTATTTGTATTGTATAATATTGTAGAAATGCTGTGACAATCGCTTTAAATAACAATAACAACAATAGGAGCGAGCAACAACAGCAGCGTTAACAGACAAAAGAACAACAACAGTAGTAGTAGTAGTAGCAGCAGCAGCAGCAGCTTGGCAAATCCATTAAAATGGTTTTAATCCTTTAACGAGTCACAAATGAAATTTATATGCAGCCGCGCAATGTGTTCCTTAACCATGGCACCCTCCCTCCACCCAATCCTCCTTTCCACTCTATACCCCTTTGTGCAGCATCATCTATGCCTATGTCTATCCAAACAACCACCTCGGATGGTGGGGTGCGAACTCAAACTTTTGCATTTCGTCCTTGACAAAAGAAGAGACTGAAGGATGGAAGGAACAATGGAATGAATATTCTTAACGCTTTGAAATTATTTTAAGAGCGAACGCTTAATGTGCGCAACAATAACATTTAAAACGACGACTACAACAACAACAGCAACAAGGATAACACACACACACACACACACACAGGCATACACAGGCATACACAGAGCAATAATAAAGATGCGACAGTAACAAGGCTGTGAACGAGGATAACGACTTCGATGATGATTACGATGACACAAGAGAACAACCATCAGCCCATCAACCCAATAGCCCAACAACAGCCTCTTGTTTGTCTCAATTCAATCCTCTAAGTATAATGACAATGACATCGGTAAAGGCAACGGCAACGGCAACAACAACGGCAAAGGCAACAACTATTATAACTGGATAACTCCCACATTTACCGTGGTCTGAAATCGAATGACTATAAAAGTTTTCCGCGAAGGCACAACTAAGTAGTAAAAATCATCATCTACTAAAGCAGCAGAGAAATGAGCATCAGCAACTGAGCAACTGTTGTGCCCATCAAATTTGAATACTTTAGCTTCTACTTCTTCTTCGTCAGGGTGTGAACAACAGTGTAAGCACTACTTGAGGACATTGAATTGGATTGGATTGGATTGGGTTTGGGGTGACATAAGATGGCATGGGATGGCATGGGATGGCATAGAATGGATGGTGTATCTTAATAGTTATTCGGTCGCTTGGTGGCTCGGTCAAATGTTTAAATTGTTGACGCAACCCAATTGACGCTGATACGCTTTGATTTTATTAAATTTAATGAAATCGCTTTGAAAATTTATGAGTTTAGGTTACATTTTGACATTTGTTCGTTCGTTTGTTCGTTTGTTTGTCAGTCAAAGAAAACCAAATTGAAAAATATACGAAATATCCTTGACATGACATGAATTACATAACAAATAATATAACAAATGTTTTACATATCTTATTTAGTATTAAGTATATTTAAGTTTTGATAAGAAATATATTTAAGTTATAATAAGAAATATATTTAAGTTTTTCAGGTTAAATGTTTATGTCATCCTTCCTTTCTTTTTTTTTTTTTTTGTTTTGTTTTGTTTTGTTTTGTAATATTATATTTTAAATGAAACAATCAATTGAAAGTAAATCTGATATTTTAATGCGTCCGATGCCCGGTGGCAAGAAATCCAATATGATACGATTTAGTTAATATAGAAAGATTTAGTTATATTGATATACGAAGGCTGTTTGATAAGTCGGCGATTTTGTAGGCAAAAAATCAATTTATGTTATTGTTTTTCCCTTAATTGGTTTGACCAGCATTTTTCCAATTTTATTATGTTTCAAGGTCCTCAAAATAGACTTTTGTTTATGTAATAACCAAATTTCTTACCGCCGAGTTATTTCCC
Source organism: Amiota mariae (assembly GCA_035041805.1). Classification (NCBI taxonomy): domain Eukaryota; kingdom Metazoa; phylum Arthropoda; class Insecta; order Diptera; family Drosophilidae; genus Amiota; species Amiota mariae. Next base: position 98,677 of record JAWNKV010000796.1, read on the forward strand.
GAGGCTTGGAAACAGGACATTTTCCCAAGGAGTTAAATATTCTGGATAAAATTGCAATTCGTACTCCATTTTATGATTTTTTACCATGGTGATGCATACGTGTGTAATCGTGCATTGTGATGGTGGAGAGCACTTTTTTCTTCGTCAAATGTAGTCGTTTTTGCTTCAAATCAATGTCAAATCTGTCGTACAGTTCTGAATAATATTCATAAGGTGACTCATTTCAAGGTAATCTATGTGTAACTTGTTGGTTGATAGAACCACCTTAGCTTTCTTTGGTGCATGCTGACTCAAAAAGTCCACGGCTTTGACTGTTCCTGGTATGTTGCGATGGTGCCATATTTCATCCACGGTGCAAATATTCCATCGGATTGCAATTGAACATCACCAAACACTCCTTTGAAGAGGTCACACGGCTGCGCTAATAATAGATTGTGACCAATTGCGGCACCCATAGCTCAGGGGTTGTATTATTATGTCAAAATATTTATTAAAATTAACGTCGTGACTTCAAAGCGATCTTGGTTAACTCGCTTTGTGTGTTCAATGCGAATTGAGTCAATACAAAATCATTCAATTCCGTTTTAACTATCGTATAAATAAAGCAATTATCACCTCATGCACTTCCATTCTCCGATTGTTCAATTTCATTTCATGAATTTTATCTACGATTTCTGGCGTGACGACTAAACATTCGGGATTCACATGTTTTGCTACAACCAAAATGGAGTTCAAGAGACCACTTATTAACCAATGAAATTGATTGTGCAGACTTAACCTTTCCTTAGTTTCGATGATAGTTTTTATGAAAAAAATAATATTTGTTTTACTTTTTTATTTCTATTTTCGTCGAAATTTGTTTGCTTTCAATGGTTTTCAAACACACACTAAATGACACATGTTGCTCAAACTTTAACTGTAGTCTATTAACAAATTGTATGTAGTAGATGCAGAAAATTCAAAAAAAAAAAAAAAAAAAAAACACTAACTTATCAAACTGCCCAAATATCTTCATACTAACGAAATAGAAAAACCTTTTAATACAACATTATGTAAATATTTTTTAATAGAATAAAGGAGAGACACAAAATATTTGTAATGTATCAATACCCATCTTGACCATTTGAAACGCGTGTCCATTACTTATTTACCCTTTAGCTAAAATGCTTTCAAGTTAAATAATTTAATGAAATTTCCAGAATCATATTACAGAAGGAGATACAGGCAAATGAAACCTTTAACTGGAAACAATTCAAGTTCAATTTTAATGAAAACAAAAAAAAAAAAACTTTAATTAAATCAACTTTTAATAGAAGTCTGTATAATATTTACCTGGTATTTTGAATGGTAAACCACCCATTAGGGGATCGGCACCGAAACGTTGAGGTCCAAAGGCAAATGGATGAAAACCTTGATGACGCACCTTAGAGCGTGGTTCACGGGGGCCATCGACTGTTACTTTAATTGCCTTATTATATGTTGCTATTTGTATGGGATTCGTTGAAATGACAATTGTCAAAGTAAAGCTTTTACCTGTAAGAAAAGATACAAACAGCTAAAATTTCCATTGAGCATGTAAGTATTTCATTACATACAATTTATACTTATTTATGTATCTATGATACTTACAGATATTCAAGAATTTACAAGTAATATATTGTATGTAAGTATGTTTCTTGTGTAAGAGAAGAAGTAAAAACGAAAATATTCAAAAATTATTGACAGTGAAAAAGCATAAATTTGTAAACCACATTATTTGCAAAATTCACGCCTCGCTTATGTATACCCCATCTCACCTTATCCCATATCATTTCTTTCCATCGCATACCAATTCATTCTCCATCACCCATTAAATTTGCATTGCATTTTCCGCAGTTTTCTGTATTCTATTTCATGGTAATTGGCTTTGTCGCCCAACATTGGAATAATAATACAAAAAAAGAAAACAACCCCGCCCTATAATATACGAAAGCATTAAGACCAAAGACCACTTTTTAGATGTATCCATACTACTCTCTCTGTTTAGATATGCAAGTAAACGCTTTGAATATCCAACGACCTTAACGCTTTGAAGGCACAACCCCAAAACGCCCAATAGCTCCCACATCGACACTCATGCCTATTTACAAACGTATATCGTTCTTTCGTTTCGTTTCGTTTCGTTTCGTTACGTTACGTTACGTTACGTTTCGTTCGTTTATTCTTTGGTTGGTTGACTCATTTGCTCGTTCGTTGGTTCATTTGGGCGCAACGCTTGATGCAATTATTTTCTGAATTTATGGATTTTCTATTTTCACCGCTAAAACCGACATCGGCACCAACCGACCTCTTTCGGTGCGCTGCGCTGCGCTACGCTGCAATACGCTATGCCTGTCTCAATTCAAATTGTCGACACATAGCTCTATGCTATCGCTAACGCTAACGCTATCGTATCATATCATATCGTTTCGTATATAGAAATAAGTACAACAATACTACAAACTTAGTACAATATTTTGAATCGTTTGAATCGTAAAATGTTCACAATTCTCTCATTCATCGTAAGCAAAATAAAGTGAAAATTTTCAAACATCGAACTAGTATATGAAATTAATCCCAACGGAGTTTTGATACTGCTACCGCAAAAGTGCATGGATGGTGAGATGAAATCAGAAGAGAAGAGAAGAAAAGAGAAGAGCTGAACAGAGGAGAGGAGAGGTAAGCCAAATTGGATGAGGATGCCAGAGACAAGCAACAAAATCAAGACAACGCTTCATATCGCATATTCATATAAAATTCAAAATTATTCATACATATTTTGGCTTCATAGAAATGAAATTGAAATAAAATTCGCAATAAATGAACGAATCAACAAATGAACTTCTCTGATTTCCCTTATTTGTGGTACAACCCGCACACACAATTCACAATTCACAGCCTCATCCACATCCACATCCAAATACTACATACATCTATTTATAGGAAAAATGAAAAAAAAAAAAAAAACTGAAAACGAACGCCTGCCCACACCAAGAAAGCATAAAGTATTTTGCCCAAATTTATTGCAACCCTGTGGAGATCGTTGCCGTTGGCAACAAAATAAACGAAAGCATGCAAAAGGATGCCTGGGATATTATAATCATTGGCCTTAGACGAACGGCCGTCAGAACAAACACAACCAACCATCCAACCAACCAACCAACCAACCAACCGATAATAATAAAATTGCACCGACATAAAGATAGAAGTGTGACTAAGGAATTCCATACAGTAAAGTAAAGTTGCCAGCCACATGAGGTAGTCATGACAGCATCTCATAGACAATGAATTTTTATTTTGAGTTTCAGTTGGTATCTCACTTATTCTTCGTAGTTCAATTGATAATTTTCGAATATTAAAGGAGAATATTTTGGTGACTTTTACACCAAAATCATTTCTTATTATAACAACAAGAAAAAACTTTCAAAAGACTACTAACTAAATGCTGATCCACAAATCAATAAATAATAGTAATTAGAAATTGAAATTTCATGGTTTCAAAGAAAATATAACTTAGTCACATTGTCCAATTCCTAAGATTAAACACCAATTCTCTTCAATAAGTTAAACAATTTTTTTTTTGTTTTTTTTTGCTCTGATATTTCGCATTATCATGAGAAAAAGATACAAATGATTTTTGTGTTTTTAATTTCACAGAAAGTCTCTCATTTATGAACTTGCAACAGTCTTTTCCAATGATGTCGAATATTGCGAGTATAAAATAATTGTAGCATGGGACTGCGATTCAGTAAAGATTCAGGCATTCTACACACCACTTGGGCACGAAAAGTGTTACAACCAATGCCAAACACAAGTCACAGAAACCAGCAGCAACAATGGCATCACAATAACCAGGATACCAAAAGCAGTCAAAAGTCAGTAGCAGCAGCAGCAGCAGCAGCAGCAGCAACAACAGCAACAGCAACAGCAGCATAATGAAAACAAGGGCGGTGAACAACATGTAGTGAGTGGTAGTGGAAGGTAGCTTCAATCGTTGTTGGATCTTATATAGTACTTAGGAGAGGGTATGTATTCGAAGGAAGTGAAGTACTATATTTAAGGAAGGCAACGGTAGCAGTTCAGTTGAATTCTATTGTAGCTACAATTTTCATTTGACGCCCGAGGCGAGGGTGTTATTACTTTTTGATACTAAATTATGAAACACTGTTGCGCACTTTATTAAAAGACGACAACGACAACGACGACGACGACGACGACAATGACGACGATGACGATGATGACAACAACAACGTCAACAGACGGTGATGGAGGCAGAGGCAACAGTAACGCCACAAAGGTCCTTTATGTTTAATACATCTGCATGCACATACTCGTACATATATACGTTTGTGTGCTTAAATGTAGTGTGTCATGGTGTTGAACTGTCAACTCCTGACAATGGCAGCAGCAGCCTTTATAACGACTTTTACTTTACTATACAAAAGCTAAATTCCTTTATATAAACACTTACTATATACACTATACATATATTGTATATGTATACATGTATATACACGTATGGCATATTGTATCTTAAACCATTTCTCACTAGTCAACAACACATGTTCGACCATCAATCTGGGTGCGTTGTACTATATTTTATGAAAAACTGATTTCAACATACAAAAATAATAAACTTCATAATTGTAATGCAAATGGATTTAATAATACAATAATATAAAAATAGAGCAATATTTTAAATTATGAATACAAGTTGCATATAACAAAACTTAAAGAAAAGATTACCATCATACAAAACTTACAAGGAGACTTTATTTGAGAAACATTTGTTTAAAACAAAAAAATGTAAGAAAATATATTCATTTAGAAAAACTTCTTATCCTCTCTTCCTTAAAACATATCAATTCTAAGTTTCTTATTCCTCGTATTCTAAATGAAACAAAAGAACAGAAAGAAATCATGAATTGGACCTCATTTGATAGACCTCAGGTCTATGTGAGGCTTTGGGCAGCCAATTAAACTTAATCTAATCCAAACCAAACCAAACCAACTCAACCCAACTTAATCTGACCTAACCTAATGTAACCTATAAGTAATCTTATTGTTCTGATTGTAGCACTTTTGGCCTTTAAGAGCTCTTCAAATATTTTTAAAGATACCTCATATTATAATACGCGCTGTTTCTCAGTTTACTTGACTTTAAAGTGTCACATCTTTTAAACCAGGGCTGAACAACTTTTTTGGTTCCCTGAGCCACATAGGAAGTATCCGCTGTTAGTTCTGCAAAATTTCTGTTCTGTAGCTCAAAAACTGTGCGAATAGTTTGCAAACATACAGACGGACAAACAGATAGACAGACGGACATGGCTAGATCAACTCGTCTCTCGTCTACTTTATGGGGTCTCCGACGTCTCCTTCTGTGTGTTACAAACTTCATGACAAACTTATAATACGAGTACTATTCACTGCGTGAAGAGTATAAAAAGGTCACCACTTTCAACGTGTCTAGACCGCATTGAGAACCCACTACATTTGGCAACTTTTTTTATTTCACATCTGACGAATCAGTTGATTATTGGTACAAAAAAAAAAATGTATTAGAAAGACAAGATGAGTAATAATTCGGAAAAAATCGATATATTCTACAAATTTATTACGATAAGAGGAGAAATGTGGCGAAGGCACGTGAAAAAATGTATGCTGTTTACAGTGAAAAGCACTGCCAAGAAATGGTTTGGCCACTTACATTCTGAAAAGAATTTCGATATTTTGGAGCCTTATGAATTGAGTGAAAAAATTTTATTGACCGAAACTCTATAGGCAAATCGCTATGGAAACAGAACGAAATCGAATTATTATTAATGCGATTTGTAATGGGTGATGAATAATTTGTAACACACGAGTCTGTTATGTGAAAGCGGTCTTGCTCGAAGCGAAATAAAGCTCCAACTCCAAAACCAGGATTAATAGCAAAAAAGGTGATGCTGTGTGTTTGGTGGGATTATGAGTCACTATCAAACGATTGATTCGTATGTCTACTGCCAACAATTAATGCGGTTAAAGCAAGTAATTGATAAAAAATGGATAGAATTGATCACCCTAAAAGATTTAATGCTTCATCAAGACAAAGCTAAACCACACACATGTACAAATATTTGACGACTAAGCAAAAATTGAAAGACCTTGGTAGGGAAGATTTAATAAATCCACCATATTGTCCTAATATTTCACCGTCAGTTTATCATTTGATCCAATCGATCCAATACTCACTTGTTCATGAAATTGGCTTCAAGAAAGGCATTTGTAAAATTACTTGTTGCAGTTTTTTGATGAGAAATTCAGAAATTCAGCATTGATAGATTAATGGTGTTAGTTTAGTCAGATGTCAGAAGATAGTCGACCAAAATGGACAAATTAACATTTCATAAAATTTAATTATAATACTCGTTTTATATTACAATTTTTTCATGTCTCAGTTGTTGTTGTTGACAAAATTTGATCCACTAATTTTGACTTCTTGTGTATTCCATTTTATAAACTGTATTGTCATCGGAAATAAGGATGTATGCAAAATTTCAGCTCAATCGGGATGTCAAGAATTGGTCCTAATTCATCTTGCTAGATTTGACCCTCCGACTACAGAATATTGTGACATAAATGCAACCTTTTAAAAAAATGTACCAAAAAAAGCTGCGTATATTTTAATATTAAAAGATTTCTGGATTAAATTTCTTATAACAAAATCACAATTTTCTATTTATTAAGAGACTATAATAATATCCCTAATATGTAGACATGCGATGGCTGATGTGATTGTCATATCTAAGTGAGTTAAGTTAATCTCCTTGGTAGGGAAGTTTTAACGCATCCACCGTATAGTCCTGATATTGCACCATCAGATTATAGAAACTCTAAAAATTCTACACTTATGGCGAGAAATGGCAAATGGCTTTCGATCAAAATTGACAATAGATAATTTAATAAAATTTAATTTTAACTAACGTAACCGACCCCTCTTCGCACAGGTTGTTTCCTTTCTTAGCATCACTATATTCTACTGAGTAACAACAAAGAACACAGTTTGAGTATCAGAAAATTAAAGTGATATATGTATATTGTAAGAAATGGGGTTGTTTGAATATCCCGGATCACGGTATCAGGGTCACATATCGGTACCAAAACTATCCTATGTTCAAACCGGGAACCAACCATACACATTCATAAATTTTCAATGCAATCAGATGAATGCTATGGCAGCGCATAACATACGAACAATTTATTGTAAAGCACTAATTTTGATATAAAATAATATTTAAATTTGTACTAAAAGAGGTCGCTTGTTATTTCTTCATCCAAATATAATACATTGAATAATATAAAATTAACTTATCGTACTACTACCTCGATCTAATAGTTCTGACTTATTGTTGTAGTATTTATTGGATATTCTTGACCTATTTCATTTATTTCATTGCCTAGTTAAGGCTGCATTCTGGTATTTTTTTTTTTTTTTTTTTTGTTTTACTTATTTTTTAAACACTAATTTAAACTCTTCATACATAAATTACTTTCGCGTAGTCATCTAAGAAAAATATGATCGATGGTAAGAGAAAACCAAACCGAAGTTAATAATTTTTGTTGGTCTTTTGTTTCTTAAATTAATATAAAATTAAATGAGGAGTCAACAACAAGAAAGTATAATCATTAAAAAAAAGAAGAGAACACAAAAGAAAAAAGAAAAACAAAGATGCGGCGAAGCTACACTTAGAAGCGACGCCTTTCAAAAATACTTGTAAGTACATATTGTAAACCCCCCCCCCCCACACAATCCTCCAGGATAGAACCCAGTACCAGTAATGTTTTGCCCTACCTATGTAGCACGAGCGCTGAAGCGAGAAAACCCCAGAAACCTAGAAGACAACAAATGAACAAAAACAAGGGAAACGAACCAAGAAAACCAACAAAATAAAATGAAACTTTTTTAATTATGCGCCCGACGAACGAACGCACTAACAATTCGTCGTAATACTTCTGATGGGTGGCGGTAAAAAAGCCCCAAGAAGTATTCCGGGGGTATGCAGAAACTGTGTTACAATGTGGCAAAAGTACGTCAACAAACTAACGAACGAACAAGACAAAACCAATCGAGTTGAGTTGAGTTGAGTCAAGTCGCGTCGACATGAGTTTAAACAGAAGAACCGAAAGAAAGAATTGTATACTAAGTAGCTAAGACAAAGCTAAAGATGATGACAACCTAAACGATGATGGCGACGTAGTCAGCAATGGCAATGCAAAGGCAATAGATGGCAGTGAATGGTGGCAATGGTGATGACAGTATCGTAACATAGATGAATGGTGAAGGACAGGAGCAAAATGGTATAGTCTGGTATGAGATGCGACGACTACAAATGAACAAAATTGCAAATAAATCTGTTGCCATTTTGAAGGCGTAGAAAATTAAAGCGTAAACAAAGCACGGAATGGCATGGCACAGACTCGTATCTTTGTCCATGGCCACACCACACACACAGTTAATGGACGCTCAGCAGCATCTGAGTGAACGAACATGAATATGAGATATAGAAACGAAATAACGTTGCCAATGAGATGGGCGGACAAAGTTGCCAGGACGACAATGTCACTGGCGACAAAGAACTTTGCTGCTAATAAGATGAATACCATTATAAAGACTGTGACACCCAACCGCCCGCTCAAATGAATTGCCAGCAAAGATAAGGTACATCTATAATGGATGCCAGAATGCGTAGCTGCTTGTCTTTGGGGAAGCGACAATGGCTAAAAGTGATTTTTGTCAAAAGTGACTTAGTCTTCATTTTACATATGAGAGTTTGTGAGCCTAAAAGTTGCTTAGTGTGAACTAAAGAGTCACAACAACAACAACAACAACAGCATCATCATCATCATGTTTAATGAAATTCTCACATACAAAATAGGACGAAATTATCTTCAATTTGCAAAAGGACAATGCAAACACCAACAGCAATAGCACTAAATGAGTCTAAGGATAAACTCGCATAGTTGCACCTATCCAAATTATAGACTATGTTCATCAAAATCATCATACGAGCTTATCTTTTCGTTCCAAGGTTTTTGTTTTCTATTGTTATATGATTATGTGATGGATTAAGTGGACTGACATCAGAAGTCATAAAAATTTAAAAGAATCAAAATTTAAATAAATACACTAAAAACTAGATTTTGTCAGCGATTTCGCCTTCAGTTGAGGGTTTGGGTTGATATTTCATTATTAACTCATATTCCTACATACTTATAAGAACTTGGGATTTTAATCATAATAAAAATAGTAGTAATGGAATGCACTAGTAGTATTGATTTAAATCGATTCGTGCAAATGGATTCTGCTCTTGCTTCCCATTGCTCGATGGTCTCGATGGACAAATGCAGAAAATAGATTATTAAAATATTAAATCCTCTTAAGAGAAGAATGTTGATCATAATTTTTGACTCACACAGACACATACACACACAGAGATATCAATACACAATTAATATATTGTATATAGAGGTAGATTATAAAAAAAAATTAATTGTTTTTTTGTTTTTTTTTAATTTGTTAACAATAAGCATCAATTGAGAGATATTAATTGTTATTTTGTGAATACTACAATGACAAATTAATTATGTACATTGACTAGTATCTTGCAGCCTACACATCTACATATAAAAAATCATCTTAAATTTAAAATTTGTGTTTTAAATTGTTCGTATGTTATGGGCTGCTATACCGTTCATCTGATTGCCTAAGAATTTTGTAAATGTATATAGTTGGTTACCGGTTTGAACATAAGATAGTTTTGGTCCCGATATTTGTTACCGTTCCCAAGATCTGGGGTATTGAAACAACCCATAAAAGCATACTTCAAAAAAAATAAACTAAAATAGAACTTCAATTTTCTGATATTCAAATTGTGATACTAAGAAAGGAAACAACCCGTGCAAAGCAGGGTCGGGTACGCTAGTTAATAATATTTATTAGAATACAAAGAGAATAACAAGAACTCATACTATTCAGTAGGTAACAAAAAATAGATGATCACATTGCCTAATAATTAATAATAATTATATTTGATTCAATTTAATTCTCCGATTCTTAAGCTTATATGGACGGAGCCTCTACTGTCTTCTTCTTGCAGCTGCATTTACAGCAAAAGCATTTGGATGAAGCAATAATCGGTCGTTGTACTTATCTATTACTGTGGAAATATATGGTATCTCCCACAAAGAGGATGATTAGGTCTCGATGTATGGTGGAATTACGGACGTATCAAGGCGCATCCGTTATCAAACGCAGTGTTTTGTTTTACATTATTTGAATGCGTTTGACTTAGTTTGCTGACACTGTGCCCCATATATGGATTTCATATGTACAATATGTCAACCACTGATTCATTCACCAGAACATTGCTTCTCAAACTTAGTTTGCTTTTAATTTTTTTTAGCTACTTCAGTTTATTTTGTGTGGGTTTCCTTGATATGTTCTGCCCTCAGTTTCATATGTAGGGAATTGTAATATCGTTTAGTAGAAATGGCACCACCATTGAGTGATCTCGCCTAAGAGTGAATGTCTGTTGGTTGGTATTCCATTGTTTCACCAGTTCTCCAGAGTGTTTAAATATTCCTGCACAACAGCAGTGGCTTCAGAGGGACAGCAGGACGATACAATAATTGCAGTGTCGTCGGCACATGTGACAATCAACAGATCTCGGCTATTCAGTGGGTGGCATGACATTTATATAATACATTGTGTGCGAATACGCTGCCTTTCTACGATTATTATACTGTATTCTATAGAAAATATTATTTTCATAATTATTTAGTTGAATGAAAATAATGATATATGCACTTTAATCAATCAAATCAATAGAATAAAGTTCTTTTAAGTTATTATAAATTCTGACTAACCTCTTGATTATAAAACAATTATTTGCTTTGTTGAGTTTAAGAAAATTAGATAAAGTAATACAAACATTATTACAGTATTAGTCCCCCAACTAAAACGAAACGAAACGAAAGAAAAGAAAAGGAAAGAAAAGGCAAATCATTTGAATTATAGTACTTTCTCATCCTCTGTTTCCAATCACTGTGAAAATCACATTGAAAATCTGCAGTGACAAAACCTAAAAACCATAAAGTGACCAAATTTTCAATGTTCAAAAAAAAAAAAAAAAAAAAAAAAGGAAAACAAATGCTAAATTGGAAATAAAAGAAAATAAATAAACAAGAGAACAAGAACAAGAAGAAAAACAAACACCAAAAATTGGGCACAATAAATAAATTTGTTATTTTTATTTCTTAAGGTTTCTGTGAATGTCGATGATGATGATGATGATGATGATGACGCTCCTACTTAAAATGCGATAAATTCTTTTAAATGTGTAGGCCAGCTTTGACACTCACCCTCATTGGTTTTGGCTACTACACAGTAATATGTATAGAAGTATAAACATCTAGTTGGAGATTATGTGACATTTATTGAGCTTCACCAGAATCGCCATAAACGCATCAAATGGAATTGACTTAAAAACCATTGAACCGTAAAGATAAACAAGCAAAGCGGTGTGTGGTTCGATAAGGAATTGATTGGTATACGAGTAACTTTTCTTCTTTCTCACTATATCCTCTATATTTAGATTAAAGAGGCTACACATAATTTACAAACGGTTGACCAACTTTGAATCTAATATTTATAGGTATTATAAGCATAGACCAATGATTGGATCCATGTGAGGTTTGCTGTTATAAGGACACAACTTATTTAATATGAAACAGAATATTATCTGTTATGGATGAGTTTATTATTATATATTTCAACTCATGTAGATCTTAAAATGGAGACAAGGTTTTATATTTTTAAAAGAAATCCCATTCTTTTGAGTAACACCAAATTCCAGTAGCATTAAGACAAATAATATTATTAACTGTCAAACAGAAATAATCAATTTATAATCCCAATCTTCTTATCATCATCATTAAGATTTCTTGTACCTTTCAATTTGAAGGGTATTTTATGGTTCGGTAAAATCAAAGTTAATATTTTATCATGTTTTCTTTAGACATTTTGTAGTTGTTGATGTTGTTAATTTAAGCACCCGCGGGCATTTTTTTTTTTTTTTATTATTTTTTTTCTGTTCTACTAAAGTCATTGTATATTTTGTTCTTTTCTTTGTTCGCCAAATGTTTGTTGTCTGCTGTCTTGAGAGATTTCATAGCTTCCACCTCCCTACCCCTGCTCCAAATCAAAAACATTATCAATAAAGTCGCGACACTGTATTTTGCTCGTTTTGTCATGAATTGAATCTCATCTCGTTGTTGGAATCTGCTGCCGTTGCTGAACAGTTTTCTCAAGTTTCCGTTTTAATAAATGTCGTTTCCGGCTTCCTGTTTAACTGTTTATTCGCTTGCCTGCCTGCCTGCCTGCCTGCCTGCCTGGCTGACTGACTGACTGCTCGACTGCCTGACAGACATCCACGCCCTTGTTCCATCAACCAACAACGCATACTTTAGCCGGAGGCTTTATGTTCCTTTCGTTGCCGCTACAACCCATAATTGGGGCCTTGTTAAGTGACGCTCACCAAATTCCCCACACCACACCCAACCCCTCTGCCCATTCCTTCACCTCTCTCCTCTTCCTTATTGGCAATATAATATTTGACTTTGTGAAATTTAATTTCCTCTTTTCGTTGTTCGTTTCGTTTCATTTGGTTTTCTTTTTTCTTATTTTAAATGTTTTGTTACCTTCTTCATTCATTCATTCATTCATTTATTCTTATTTATTCAGCACAAGAAAATCTTCTGAAGACTTTTTTGATTTACTTGTTAATGGAATGAATATTCACAGTAATCAGTTTATTGGGTTTTTGATATGATTCCATAATATAGAATGCAAGGCCCCCAAAGACTTCACTATCATTAGATATAATCACAGGCGTTTTCATAGTATAGGCAACTTGGTCAAATGTCCGGAAGCCACCAACACTGATCATTTAACAGGAATCATTAAGAGTCAATAAGGTAAACGATCACCGATTGTATTTGTATTTTACACTCAGAAACACTGATTCCCTACTGAATCAAATGTAACAATTATGACTTGGAGTTAGGCGCCCTGACAATTAATCCATTTAGAAATAATTTAAGAATTATTAAGGTCTGACAGGAAGTTTTATGTAAAAATTGAACAAAAAATCTTTTGAAATAATTATTATATATACTCGTAGTATATAAATTCGGAAACTTACTGCACACTCCTTGTGTGTGTCTATTTGAACTATAGAATTCTGATTGTATTACGATGTTTGTAAGATTAAAATGATGAATTGGAAACAAATTCTGACCTCTTTCTCATTAATTACAGTTATCACCATCTAATCATATGATTTGTGCCATTTGATTCTTTTAAACATTAATTAATTTCTAGCTTTAGGACATTTTGAATAGAATTTAACAAGACGAGACTAATAATCCTCATGCTCTTGGCAAAGGCTTATGTCTCCTTCCCTCTAAGCTTAGTGTTGAATCAATTACTCCTGGTGTATATTTCATTAACCAACATTGTCTTTTGCTTAATTGAAAACTAAGACGAATGAATGGAAAGACAATATTTTCTCTAACAATTTTGTCAGTAAACATTATAATTTTATTATTATATGTATTTTGCTCAATATCAATAGTATATTTGAAATGCTTTTACAAAGCCTCGTAAGTCTTATATCGACTTCCATTTTCTAAAAGGATTCTTCCATCTTCTGTAAGTTATCTCTCTTTGGGTCTTCGGTAAGCATGACCCTTGACACTCCACATGTGAAAGATTTCTATAACAATGGTACATGCGGTGCTAATTTAAATTACCCAGCTGCAAGCAACGAGAAGAATATATAGTCGACGCCTAATGTCATACACAATTTTGTGAATCGAATTAAAATCCAGGTCAGTCAGTTGTACTCCATTCGGCAGTTTCCACTGCCCTTTGAAATTGGTAGCATCATAAATATTTAAAAAAAAAGTTTCGTTCGTGACTTCATGTTCTCCAGAGGGCGCCATAACCAGCGAACAATGAAGACACTACCAACAATGCCTCATTTGTCAAATTATAAAAAGTACTTTAGAAGTTACAAGGGAACATATGAACATCTCCACATACATACACATCAAAAACATAACTCTCCTATTTGCTGCGACCTAGTCGGGTAAAAACTGTGAATATATTGTTTATAGAAGTACTAAATCTATATTTCGAGCGGTAGGTCAATCACTTACCCTAGTCGAATTCAAATTGATTACTGCAACCAACACAAGGAAAAGCCTCGGATACAAAAAAAAATAAATAAAAAAATGAAAAAAAAAACTCACCTATAGTGACGACATTTGGCCCAAGCACCCAGACAAGAATAGAAGGTCAACTCTCTCTGCGGGAACTAGCGGATATTAACACCACATGGGATCGGGCAAAAACAACAGCCCAGAACCGTATTCGATGGAGAAGCCTTATGGAGGCCCTATGCTCCAACTAGGAGTTTTAAAGGAATAAATATATATAATACAAATCTATATAGTCCAATTAATTCTTCTTGCAAAGTTGATCATTTCCTAATGGGGTCTCTCAATATCAAAAAATATACCCATTGGCATTGGTGTGAAAGATATACATATTTAATCACTTTTCTCCATTTTGGTTGTAGCATATTCAAGAATGTATTATATACCATTAACCCATATGAATATGGGTGGCACAGAATATAAAAAAAAGGGTTTTCCCCTATACAAAATCATAAACAGCAAAACAATTGTCAAAGCCATTTTTCAGAGTAACATTGGCACAACATACGATATAGTAGATATAGTTAGTTTACTAGTATGTATACATATCCTGGCGAATACATTTAAATACAAAACAAATGTAAATGAGTCCTTTTGCGAATCCTTTTCGACTGTCATAAATATTCCTACATTTATATTTAATTCTTCGGAAGTTGAACTTCTCTTTCTTTTAATACACTTCTCTACACTATGTATGCATTTACATATAAGTATTAAATAAAATAGAAATATTGGTAATATATAATAATGAGAGAGAGAGAGAGAGAGAGAGAGAGAGAGAGCGAGAGAGAGAGAGAGTGACATAAAATATATTTAAATATGATTCATGATTCAAATGTCTATTTTGGTCAAATTTAATATTAATTTTGGTTTGTATTTCCATAGATCCATGTGATTTACTCAAAATTATCTACAAATCTAAAATTACTAAAAGATTCTATAGTTCCATATACATAATATAATATATGATTTACTTATATGTATACTTTATTTCTTGATTAATTATTTTGCATAACAAATTTGAAGTTTTGTTCTTTCAAATCACTGAGATTATTTAAATTTGTATATAAAAAAATTTTGATTTTCTGGGTCTAAGCTTCTGATGCATGTAAAGGGTATTTAAAATTCGTTGAAATTGTGTAAATTTCTTTAACATTATTTACTTTTACTGTTGTTTTTTTTTTTTTTATGTTGTTCCTCATGCTGTTGTTTTTATCACTTATGAATTATTTGCTTCTATATATCACTTTCTCCGCATTCATGGATTCAGTTTTTGCTCCTGCCGCCATCTCTATATTGTCATCTTCTTGTCTCTGCATCATCCTTTCCTTTTCCTTTTCTTTTCTTTCCCGGATTTAATAATCATAAATCGTCTTTTAACCCTTTTTTGTTAGTGACTTTTTTACTTTTGCAATGTTTTATGTTTTACTTATTTATGCTACACAAGCTACTACACTTCTCATTGGTTTCTTCAAAGGTATTCAAACTTTAGTTTGATGTTTGTAACAAACATTAAACCTTGTTGTATCATTTTTAGGAAAATTACTAGTGAAATTGATTATTGTTCGTTCTATCAGAAAATTAGATCTTCACTATTTTATGAGATAATTAGAAAAAATTATATAGCAAACTAGAAAAGACAAATCCATCATGCAAATTAAATCAGAATATGATTCAGTTCCATAGTTTTTGAATTTGAATACTGGAGGATATAATTATATCATAAGAAAATGATTATTGAATCTATAACAAAATCTTATTCCATTTAAATAATTCATTTGACCTTCGTTTGATCTGAAATTTCATTTAATGCAAAACCAATTCATGTGTCATAGTATAAATCCTAAGGTATTTTTATAGAAATTCATGTAAAACGATAAAGAAATTAATACGAGTATAATATGACTAGATACCCGGGCAGATATTGCTGCCCTTTTTACAAAAAAAAGTGGTGGATACTGATGAGATATTCGACAAAGATGAATTGATTTTTACAGCTGTTCCTTTGCGGTTTTCCGAACTTTTTTTCTTAAACCTTCTTCATGAATCACTCCGTCCATTGGTGAAAACTGTTTGAAGATCCGCTCAATAGGTTTTGAGTTCATGGCGAACAAACAGACAGTCGCAACAGAGAGACTTTGTTCTACAATTTGTAATATTTTTATTTTTAATATTTAATATTTTTTTTTTTTTTTGTATGTCATAAAGTCATGATAGAAAATAATGGAGTTTTTATTAGGAACACATTTACATTTCATTAGAAATGCAAATAAATCTGTTTTTTATATAAAATATCATAAGTTTCTTATAGGAAAATAAAAATATCACATCTTAAAGGGAAATCATTTGATTGATATTGACAGATTTATAGATATTTGTAAGTACAACACAATACGATCTAACAAATGCATTGTATGTGTGTGTGTATTTAAGTTGATTAGAGTCAAGTGATTTACATTCTTATGTGAACATCTTTGCCTTCCATCACTGCTCAATTTCATTACTTATCACATAACACAAATCTGTCTCAACAAAGTAAACGATGTTAAAGATATGAAAATTCCAGTAAAAACAAGAAGAACAGAAAAATCTTAATGAATATAAAAAATGTTAACATCAAACAAAAATTTTATAAACATATGAATGAATGAATGAATGAATGATTGATTGTATGAAGGTGGATGGATCAATGAATAAAGAATGGAATAAGTGAATGAATGCGTGTGATAATCATCACAAGAGAGTGTTAATGCATTCTTTTTTTTTTTTTTTTATCTATTTAATGTGAATATTCAACATTCATAGACATTTTTCTATCATAAAAATCAGATATATATACACACACACACACACACACACACACACACATACACACACACACATTCAGAGACATAAGTATCTGTGTTTATTGAATGTACACAGATACAATTGTTTGAATATGTGAAATCGTGACTTCAATTAAATTCCATTCGATTCTTAAGGAATTTACACATGATGAGCAAGTAATTTCGAAATTGGATACTCTATGTTCCTCATTCTCTTGTCATTGCCATTTCATTCAATTCTATTCAAACTTACATACAAATCCATATATACAAATGAAAAGATACATCTATGCATATATATATATATATATATATATATATATGTGTGTGGGTATGTGTGTGTGTGTATGCGTGAGTGTATGCGTGTGTGTAGGTGTGTGTGTGTTAAATCAAATTTTAATTGCGAATACTTGTCGCTCAGCAAATATTTGTACGATTGTCACTGTATTTGAACATTTGAATGTTTTCACCATCTCTCCCTTACTATTTCTCTCTCTCTCTCTCTCTCTTTCTCTTTCTTTCTCACTATTTCTTTCTTAACATGTTTGTGTGTGTGTGTGTGTGTGTGTGTGTGTGTGTATATCTTTGAATTAAATGAATAGGAATTCAATACAAATTCACACAGAAATAGAGAGGAAGAGAGATTCATAAGCAAACAGTTGACAGAAATTCTTGTTGAATAAACATTAGATTGATGTTCTAAATATTTATTAATCACTTAATACTTTCATTACTTTCATACGATACATTGATTCATATTCTTCGTTTATTTATTTACTTAATCATCTTTATTATATCATCACAAATACCAATGACAAATGACTTTTGTATAAGCTTCATTTCTAATACTTAGAATTAAGATTTAAAATCAATTTTAAACAATTTTTAATTATTTTAATTGAAGTCCAGTTCAGTTTTCACTGTATGGATTCAGATGATATCTTGATCGCCAGTGGTAGCCTTTGCTATCGGCATAGTCTTCCATGCCGGTAAGGTCGAAAATAAATACTGAAGCTAAGAGTAATCCAAATCAAGCATTATAATTGGTAAAAGACTTATAGGCGATCTGCTTGTCTATTCTTTTCTATCCTATCCTATCCTATCCTATCCTATCCCCGTATCCCATCCTATTCTCTTCTATCCTGTCCTAAGTCAAGTTTAGTTTATAATTTTATATAAACGGAATTTGAATTCAAATATTATTTTACAATATACTATGTTTGTCTGGGTAAATTTATCATATTAAGAAGGGAATAAACATCATTTATGATATATGTATATATTATATTGTATTCGACTTACTAAAATGTCTCTTAAAACAAATCTGTCAAATGTCAGTGGCAGCCGTTATCTGGCACTTTTCCTGCCTCATTATGATGCTTCGTTGAATTTCCTTCATTAGTTTTTTCATTTGTCTTATATATACCTGGTAACCTTGCCGCCTCAGCAACACCTCTAACCCCATAAGTTTCGAAAGTTCATTTCATGAACACCTATCTCTCTACCAGCCCATTATGTAGCATACGCCTCCCACTCCTTCCCATTCCACGTATACATACACTTAACAACAACGACGACGACGACGACGACGATGACGACAACAACAACAACAACAACAACAGAGTCATTGTCGTCGTCATCTTCGCTTAGCCACCATTTTTCTGGGTGTTTATCACTTTGCTGCTATTAATTAAGCTTAACGAGGTTACAACGCCAACACAAACGATTCTCCAGCCCAGTACAAGATGGCCCAGCCCGGCCATTCCAGTATAGCACGACCCAGCAAAAGAGCAAGCCAACAATAGAAGGAAGGAGCAAGAGAGTAACGACAGCTGACAGCAAACAAAAGGCAAAGACAACAGCGGCAGCGGCAGCGGCATCAACAGAAGTAGTAGCAACAGTCTTCCAAATTGCTACCAAGTAAATATAACAACAAAAGCAAAAGCAACAGCAGCAACAACTTATAGGACTAACTGAACAACCAAATAAGAAACGAAAAAAAAAAAAAAAAAAAAATCAGACTTGCTTTCATCGAGTAAATCCCATGGCATCTTAATGAAATTTCGCCCTCATCTCATTAAAAGTCTTAAGCATTTTCTCTATGATGTTTTATGTGGAAAATTTATGTGTATGCCATCAGAGGTGGCAAAACGCGGTAGTGGCGGCGGCTCAACTGTCTCTGTCGTTTCTTTGTTTGTTATGTTTTACTTCATTTTGGTTGCTTTTGAAAAAGTATTTAACCCTATCCATACATACCCTGCTGTTATTTTCGTTTACTCCACTATGGTCTTTTTAGCCTCCCATCATACTAATCATTCTCGTCATCAACATCAACATCAGCATCAACATCAGTATCAGCATCATAGGCAGAGTCAGAGTCAGTCACTTCCAGACAAACAAACAGTTGTAATAGTAGTAGTAGTAGTAGTATGTTGTTGGTTTAATGTATCCAACCCTTACCACCAACCCACCAATGGACTCATTTATCCACCCCATCATTAAACCACTTTGTACATCATTTGCTTAAAAGACTCTTTTAAGCCATCCATCTATTCACATCTCTCAGCGAATAAACGAAACGAAACGAAACGAAACAAAACTTTATAACTTACTCTATAACTCTTCTTTTCAATTCTAATGTATGTCAAAGTTTCTTTACATACACGTTCGTGTACTTTTATGTGTATCTATGAACTTCTACTACTAATATTTTACCATGGTTCCATGGGTATTCATCATCATCATCATCATCATCATCATTATCATTATCATCATCGTCAACGTCATCATTCTCACCATACTCATTATATTATTATTGTGTACTCATTTTCGGCAAGAAAATTAAAATTGACACAGAATAAGAATAAGTAAATGATGTCCTTATAAAACTAACAAATGTCTGCATTAAAAATTATTGAACTGTAAACATGAAAATATCATGCAAATTCTGGAAAACATAATATGTACATAAAATATAATGATGAAACAACATCATATATCATATAAGTAAATAACAAAATAACAGATTAGATTTAGATTCTCTTTGAATAGAAAAGAAATTCTTTTATAAAAAAAATCAAAAAATCAATTTAAATTTGTCTATAAAATTTCATTTAATTAAGTGTAAAGATTTAAAATATTATATTCATTTCTTCGATTCAAGGCATCTGAAAAATAGATCGATTCTATTTTTTCTTTTTTGATTCGGAAAAAGCTCATTTGGGGAGACCTTTATTATCGAAATATCTAAAGATCCCGGTGAATGAAGCAAACAACAAATATCAAGAAAAGAAAAATATCTTGAAATTCCATGGTATATAAAAAATTTTTATTGATGAATCAATCATGCGAGTCCATCAACATTATTGCTATGTCGAAATTTATGATTGAATCACATTGAATCACAATTGATTGTAAATTGATAAAAACTTTAATCTTTATTGTATATTTTTCGTATTTCTCAACTAAAAACTTTTGATTAAAAACTATTATTAGTCATTCAAATACTAATTCAAATCACATTCATATTAAATTTTTATACTCGATATCTGCATGATAATGGTAGCATTATAAAACATCAAAGTAAAGTGATTATGCATTCACATTAAGTGTACCAAAAAAAATATATTAAAATACAAAAAGAAAAGAAAAAATTTATAAGGGAAAAAAATAAAATAAATAGAAAGTCAGAATACTTGTAGAAGAAAGTGGGGACAGGGCGGACGCATCGCGAGCATAGTAAATTTTTAATGAAGTTTAATGGATGCCGGAAGTTGAACGCAATGGCGTTAGAAAGTAAATGAAATGAGACCAAACGAAATAAAAAAGAGTATTCAACGAGCCACTCGAAAGACACTAAAAGAAAGAACAAAAAGAACACAATAAACAAGAACAGAATGAAAATAAAACAAGTCTTCAAGATGCAAAAGCTAAGAAATTTACCTTAATATCAGACTGAATTTCTTTAGCAATTTTTTTTTCTTTTTTGTTTATTTTTTGTATTTTTTTGTCTGATGAAATCGAGGTAAAATTAACAAAGGCAAACCCGAATAAAGTAAACAGGATGCGTCTGGCAATGTTTGAATGAACGCATAGATGGATGGATGATGATGAAGATGAATGGTTGGCATGAGTTAACTGGAGCAGTCAACAGCGAATGAAGTGGCAGGTGTTTCTAAAGTGGTTGTTAGGTATAACTTTGTTAAGTTCATTATTATTTTTCGGTCCCTCCCAATCGTGCTTTTATTTTTATTTTCCTCCTTTTACTTGTTGTTGTTTAATTTTTGCTATACCAAAGGAATGTCCTTGATTTCTATGGTTTCCCCCCCCCATCCCCTTCAAATTTGTTATTATTTATGAAGATACTTAAAGTATCCTATACATTGTTTTTATTTTTAGTATATACAAATTCATTTGATGAAAGAAATCATTCAACTTAGACAGCAATCCAAGAATTATATCTAAATATTATTAAGTTTATTATCAATCAACCTGCTCGGATATACTATTTCATTAAGCTTCAATTTGACAAGACATCATCATGCTATTAAAAAAGAAAGCATTACATACGAACATACTAACAACATCTGTAATTAAAAAAAAAATAACTCAATACCAACAATAAAAAGACAATCAGAACAGGCGCAACATCGACAGAAATGATACAAATAACATCTGGTGCACGTCAAGGCGATAGCTTAAAACCGATCCTCTTCAATCTCAATATGGATGCTATCATTGAAGAGGTCAGATGGGCAGCGACTGGCTTTCGCATTTCAACTGGCGCATTCAAAGACATATGCTGCAGTAATTATCGCTGAATAAGGATAATTTGCAGCAACAGCATTTTAAATTTGTAAAAATCTCAACGTCTTGTTATATAGTGAAATCCATTAACAAGACAAAATCACTTGTTATATTTAGTAAGAAAAGAACGGAGAAGATGCAAGCTGACAATCAACAAGAAACCAATCGAACAAGTCCTCGAAATCATGTACCTAGGTTTTTGCATAACCAGCTATAGAAACCTAATGAAAGAAGCTAAACTTCAGGCTGCCTAAGATACAAATAACAAACATAATAAATATATGAATATTGACAGAAAAATGAGAATATAAATTAACTAAATTAATTGCTTCCCTAGAACTGCACTATATGCATTTAGAAATTAGGTCATAGCAATATGTGCTTTTATGAGTCTCAAATCAAGACTCACTAACTATCATTGTCAATTTTTACCACCTTCCTACTTAGCTCACGAAATCAAAATCAATCGAACACGTTTGATGTTCGATGAGCGGTCAGGAACAACGCCTATTCATTTATTACTAAAACCGTATGCCGCTTCACCCATTAACCTATGGGAGGTGTTAATTTCCTACAGCATTTTGGAATGTTACATTAACTTATACAACACTTGCATATGACCCATCCTAATATATGCATCTGAGATCCATGCAGACATCACCACAACGCAGCAACTCACCACCACCGTCGAGATGAATACAATGCGCACTTTAGCTGGCTATACATGTTTTGATAGACGATCCAATGAAGAAATTATATAAAAATGGATAAGAAAACAAAGAAAAATGTAGAGAAATTAAGTAAACAGTCAGCCAGACGCACAGCTTAGCAAAAAAGTCACTAGAAGGCATAAAAAACAACTAAATGCCACCAGGAAAACCACCGAAAAGACGGCATAAATGTTGGACTTCGCGATCGAGTGACAACACTCCCCTTCATACACAAATAGTTTCATTATTTCAATTAACAAACTGTAAAATAAAACTATTACTTCCGAATTTTGATGTTAAATGAATAATATCTAATCCTGATGAATAAGTATAGAAGAAGAAGGTTTAAGAATCAAAGTAATTACAATTATTTTCTTTGAAAGCGGTAAAATTTAAAATTTGACTCCTATGAATTATACTTATTATATATGACCATGTCTTCCATTCTGATCTGATGAATGAATTACACAACCGATGTAGTATATTTAATTCATTAATTTGAAAGCTTTAAAAGTAACAAGATACTTTATAAAATATAAAATAGATTTAAAACAATTTTCATTTTCATTTTCATTTTCTTTGAAAATAGAAGTTAAAAGTAGTTTGGTCTTTTATTCTTCCGATTTTAGAAAATAATTAGAAATTAGAGACATAAATTTGTTGTTATATTTATAGTATTTCTGTATATATAAAAGACTAAATATATTAGTTGCAATATAATAGTTACTTATGTACTAAGTAGTAGAGCGAGTAATCATATAAAGAGATTGAAAAATTTTATTGCATAATGAAATCTTCTTATATTAATTTATTCCAACAACAATTTATTATAAATACTAATTATGTGCGATTATATACAAGAATTTTACTATATACAATATAAATCTGTGTGTGTCATACAAAATTCCTAAGTATGTAGACAGAATTAAGCTATACTTTGAACTAATGCACTTCACTTTACATATTTATATGCAATGTACAACCATTTTATTACACATATTATATAAATAGTACGTATATCACTGCATATCTGCCCATCTTTGCATGTTTATGTCCATCTATCTTTACTTGTTTACCTGATTCCGAAACAATCTCACAGTAAATTTGAATCGAATAATGCATAACAGTCAATATTAACTCATCATGATAATATGCGTACGAATACAAATAGAGATACTTATAATATACTATAGTATAATAGAGTAAATACTGTTTACATTCTAAACATGTTCAATCAGTACACATATTTGTATACCTTATAAAATTTAATCACAAACTTTTATTTGTTTGTAGTTTCCTTTCTCAGCATCACTTAGTATATTCTCTTTGTTACACTTTGAGTATCAACAAAAAAAAAAAAAAAAACACATTTTGAGTATTAGTAAAATAAAAAGCTGATATTTTCATAAATAACAAAAAATGTAGCATACTTTTAGGGGAACGGAGATACATATCGAGGTCAAAACTATTCTATGTTCATGCCGGGAACCAACTATACAAATTCACAAAATTCCAAGGCAATCAGATGTACGGTATGGCAGAGTATAACATACAAACAATTTCAAATACTAATTTTTATATATAAGATGTTTATTTATGAGTGTTGTAAGGAATGTAATCTTGATTTTAGATTATATACAATAATATTTTTATAAACTGGGAAAATGGCTTTAAGGTGTTGATTTTATGATTTCCACGGTTCCTTTGAGACTAACTAAGAATAAACAATCAAAAGTAAAGCTACTCTATCCCAATGCTATAAGATATTCTTTTGAAATATTAGATATTTTTATTAATTGCATGTTACTATACATTGCCATACAGTAGGGTATTAAGTAAATGTAACTCAACAATCTATAATGGTATGGTATTATGATAACAAACATCATCGTTACCACTAACACTGGCATTGCCTCCACCATCATCATTTCTATATAATTAAGCAACTATATAGAACCATTTAATCTTGGTTGCAGCAATTGAAATTGTAATTCATTAGTACTTGAAATACAAAGTGCATTTCCATGTGGAGAGATTATTCACATGCACACACTTCCACAATTGATTCTGGTAGAAAGCATCTTGTAACATAAACCCCAATTGTAACTCAACTCAACTCAACATAACTCAAAGCAAAATTTAACACAACAAAAAACAAAATGAAATGAAATGAAATGAAATGAAATGAAATGAAATGAAAGGAATGAAAAGTGAAATCTGCTTAGAAATATTATAAAATGATTTTAATGATTAACAACTCACTACTCACTCAATCACTAATTCACTACCCTTAAAATCACTACTGTTTACAAAATCCAAACAAATCGGAAAAAATTACAAACAAAAAATAGAATATTATTGTAATTTCGGTTTCACTAAACATTCTATACATTTCATACAAAATAGATAGAGATTATTTTCTTCTACTTATAAAGAAATTACGTATAAGTTGTGATAATCCAATAAATCTATACACAAGTATTATAATATAATATAATATAATAGTCTGTGTCTGTCTGTTTGCTTGTTTGATTGTTTGTTTGTTTGTGCAAGCATCACATAAAAACCGCGTATGAGATTAAAAATCGAATTACTGAAACATAAGAAGTTTTACTGTGAGTAACATTTAATGTTTATTTTATCAAAATCGACTTACAGAATTGCTCAAAATTTTTGGATCAAATTTTGCTTATAATTCTTTGAGACATATTTTCAAATCAATTAAGTGGTCTTTGTAAAACATTTATTTTTGAATTGTGGGTCATCAACAAAGTAAAATAAATATCGTTCTTTCTATCATTCCCGAGTATTAAATGTAACATTTAGTAATAAATTTCCTTAAATTAATAGAATCTTTTTAATATTTTGGCCTCATCTATACAATTCTTAAATAGCATCTCAATTACTTCAGATTCATTTATAACTATAAATACATTAGACCAATAAGTCTATCTAATTTTTTGAATATATTACATATGAATCAATGTTATATCTCATTTCAAAAAAAAAAAAAAAATTATGATATTGTTTTAGAAAACACATTCCACATTTCAGATTGAGGATTCTATTGTATATTGGCTACTTGATTTCGGCTGAAGCTTATCATATTATAATAAAATCATAGATGAAAGTGTTTGTAGAAGTTTTATTGTGAGTAACATAAAACGTTTATTTTAACAAAATCGACCGACGGAATCAAAAAAGATATTAAGTTTTAAACCAAAGACTATTAAATCAAACACTATTATTCGTTCTTTTTATGCTTTGATGCTTCTGGAATTTTGTGTATTTAGTATTATAATAGGAAAGCACGCCGGGATAGTTAGCGTAAAATATTATCAGAATTTCGCATATTCTTTATGTCATCTGATCTTGTGATTGAAATCTCAGAAACTACAATAGTATAATAGATTTTAGAAACTGACGGAATACTCGTAGAAACTAACTAACTAACTAAAGTGATACTTGATGATGTTTATATTCATAATAGTAATCTTAAAGTGATCAGAAAATGGGATTATATAGATTTATTTATCATTAGCAAACATACATATGTACAAATGTATGTGAAAGGTTTCATATCTCAAAACAAAATACTTAAGGTTTGATTGGAGGCTTAAGTTACATAAATACATACATACGAGTATGTAAGTATGTCCAGTCCAAATATGAGATGCATACTGTACTTCGTGCTTCTGTTGTTGGCTGTCTTGACAACCTTGAGCTGGATTTAATGGATACAACATATTCAAATAACCATTTATTTCATGAACAAATTCAACCTAAGCCCAAGCGGCCTAACTCCACCCCAACTCAATCTAGCCCAGTCTAGCATAATCAGTTTCTGTAGCATTCTGAAATATCCTTAATTTCAATTAACAAACAAATATTGCGATTCATTTGACTAAGGTTACTACTGTTGCAGCTACATTTACAATTAAGGATATTTCAGAATGCTACAGAAACTGATTATGCTAGACTGGGCTAGATTGAGTTGGGTGGAGTTAGGCCGCTTTGGGCTTAGGTTAGAATTTGTTTCATGAAATAAATGGTTGGAGATTGAATATGTTGTATCCATTAATGCCACTCAAGGTTGTCAAGACGGCCGACAACAGAAGCACAAAGTACAGTATCATTGTCATTGTTGGACTGGACATACTTACATACTCGTATGTATGTATTTATGTAACTTAAGCCTCCAATCAAACCTTAAGTATTTTGTTTTGAGATATGAAACCTTTCACATACATTTGTACATATGTATGTTTGCTAATGATAAATAAATCTATATAATCCCATTTTCTGATCACTTTAAGATTCTATTTATGAATATAAACATCATCATCAAGTATCACTTTAGTTAGTTAGTTAGTTTCTACGAGTATTCCGTCAGTTTCTAAAATCTATTATACTATTGTAGTTTCTGAGATTTCAATCACAAGATCAGATGACATAAAGAATATGCGAAATTCTGATAATATTTTACGCTAACTATCCCGGCGTGCTTTCCTATTATAATACTAAATACACAAAATTCCAGAAGCATCAAAGCATAAAAAGAACGAATAATAGTGTTTGATTTAATAGTCTTTGGTTTAAAACTTAATATCTTTTGATTCCGTCGGTCGATTTTGTTAAAATAAACGTTTTATGTTACTCACAATAAAACTTCTACAAACACTTTCATCTATGATTTTATTATAATATGATAAGCTTCAGCCGAAATCAAGTAGCCAATATACAATAGAATCCTCAATCTGAAATGTGGAATGTGTTTTCTAAAACAATATCATAATTTTTTTTTTTTGAAATGAGATATAACATTGATTCATATGTAATATATTCAAAAAATTAGATAGACTTATTGGTCTAATGTATTTATAGTTATAAATGAATCTGAAGTAATTGAGATGTATTTAAGAATTGTATAGATGAGGCCAAAATATTAAAAAGATTCTATTAATTTAAGGAAATTTATTACTAAATGTTACATTTAATACTCGGGAATGATAGAAAGAACGATATTTATTTTACTTTGTTGATGACCCACAATTCAAAAATAAATGTTTTACAAAGACCACTTAATTGATTTGAAAATATGTCT
Organism: Amiota mariae; assembly: GCA_035041805.1. Lineage (NCBI taxonomy): Eukaryota > Metazoa > Arthropoda > Insecta > Diptera > Drosophilidae > Amiota > Amiota mariae. The sequence goes on from JAWNKV010000796.1 coordinate 126,459, forward strand.
CAAAGAATTATAAGCAAAATTTGATCCAAAAATTTTGAGCAATTCTGTAAGTCGATTTTGATAAAATAAACATTAAATGTTACTCACAGTAAAACTTCTTATGTTTCAGTAATTCGATTTTTAATCTCATACGCGGTTTTTATGTGATGCTTGCACAAACAAACAAACAATCAAACAAGCAAACAGACAGACACAGACTATTATATTATATTATATTATAATACTTGTGTATAGATTTATTGGATTATCACAACTTATACGTAATTTCTTTATAAGTAGAAGAAAATAATCTCTATCTATTTTGTATGAAATGTATAGAATGTTTAGTGAAACCGAAATTACAATAATATTCTATTTTTTGTTTGTAATTTTTTCCGATTTGTTTGGATTTTGTAAACAGTAGTGATTTTAAGGGTAGTGAATTAGTGATTGAGTGAGTAGTGAGTTGTTAATCATTAAAATCATTTTATAATATTTCTAAGCAGATTTCACTTTTCATTCCTTTCATTTCATTTCATTTCATTTCATTTCATTTCATTTCATTTTGTTTTTTGTTGTGTTAAATTTTGCTTTGAGTTATGTTGAGTTGAGTTGAGTTACAATTGGGGTTTATGTTACAAGATGCTTTCTACCAGAATCAATTGTGGAAGTGTGTGCATGTGAATAATCTCTCCACATGGAAATGCACTTTGTATTTCAAGTACTAATGAATTACAATTTCAATTGCTGCAACCAAGATTAAATGGTTCTATATAGTTGCTTAATTATATAGAAATGATGATGGTGGAGGCAATGCCAGTGTTAGTGGTAACGATGATGTTTGTTATCATAATACCATACCATTATAGATTGTTGAGTTACATTTACTTAATACCCTACTGTATGGCAATGTATAGTAACATGCAATTAATAAAAATATCTAATATTTCAAAAGAATATCTTATAGCATTGGGATAGAGTAGCTTTACTTTTGATTGTTTATTCTTAGTTAGTCTCAAAGGAACCGTGGAAATCATAAAATCAACACCTTAAAGCCATTTTCCCAGTTTATAAAAATATTATTGTATATAATCTAAAATCAAGATTACATTCCTTACAACACTCATAAATAAACATCTTATATATAAAAATTAGTATTTGAAATTGTTTGTATGTTATACTCTGCCATACCGTACATCTGATTGCCTTGGAATTTTGTGAATTTGTATAGTTGGTTCCCGGCATGAACATAGAATAGTTTTGACCTCGATATGTATCTCCGTTCCCCTAAAAGTATGCTACATTTTTTGTTATTTATGAAAATATCACTTTATTTTTCTAATACTCAAAATGTGTTTTTTTTTTTTTTTTTGTTGATACTCAAAGTGTAACAAAGAGAATATAGTGATGCTAAGAAAGGAAACTACAAACAAATAAAAATTTTATTAAATTTTATAAGGTATACAAATATGTGTACTGATTGAACATGTTTAGAATGTAAACAGTATTTACTCTATTATACTATAGTATATTATAAGTATCTCTATTTGTATTCGTACGCATATTATCATGATGAGTTAATATTGACTGTTATGCATTATTCGATTCAAATTTACTGTGAGATTGTTTCGGAATCAGGTAAACAAGTAAAGATAGATGGACATAAACATGCAAAGATGGGCAGATATGCAGTGATATACGTACTATTTATATAATATGTGTAATAAAATGGTTGTACATTGCATATAAATATGTAAAGTGAAGTGCATTAGTTCAAAGTATAGCTTAATTCTGTCTACATACTTAGGAATTTTGTATGACACACACAGATTTATATTGTATATAGTAAAATTCTTGTATATAATCGCACATAATTAGTATTTATAATAAATTGTTGTTGGAATAAATTAATATAAGAAGATTTCATTATGCAATAAAATTTTTCAATCTCTTTATATGATTACTCGCTCTACTACTTAGTACATAAGTAACTATTATATTGCAACTAATATATTTAGTCTTTTATATATACAGAAATACTATAAATATAACAACAAATTTATGTCTCTAATTTCTAATTATTTTCTAAAATCGGAAGAATAAAAGACCAAACTACTTTTAACTTCTATTTTCAAAGAAAATGAAAATGAAAATGAAAATTGTTTTAAATCTATTTTATATTTTATAAAGTATCTTGTTACTTTTAAAGCTTTCAAATTAATGAATTAAATATACTACATCGGTTGTGTAATTCATTCATCAGATCAGAATGGAAGACATGGTCATATATAATAAGTATAATTCATAGGAGTCAAATTTTAAATTTTACCGCTTTCAAAGAAAATAATTGTAATTACTTTGATTCTTAAACCTTCTTCTTCTATACTTATTCATCAGGATTAGATATTATTCATTTAACATCAAAATTCGGAAGTAATAGTTTTATTTTACAGTTTGTTAATTGAAATAATGAAACTATTTGTGTATGAAGGGGAGTGTTGTCACTCGATCGCGAAGTCCAACATTTATGCCGTCTTTTCGGTGGTTTTCCTGGTGGCATTTAGTTGTTTTTTATGCCTTCTAGTGACTTTTTTGCTAAGCTGTGGTCTGGCTGACTGTTTACTTAATTTCTCTACATTTTTCTTTGTTTTCTTATCCATTTTTATATAATTTCTTCATTGGATCGTCTATCAAAACATGTATAGCCAGCTAAAGTGCGCATTGTATTCATCTCGACGGTGGTGGTGAGTTGCTGCGTTGTGGTGATGTCTGCATGGATCTCAGATGCATATATTAGGATGGGTCATATGCAAGTGTTGTATAAGTTAATGTAACATTCCAAAATGCTGTAGGAAATTAACACCTCCCATAGGTTAATGGGTGAAGCGGCATACGGTTTTAGTAATAAATGAATAGGCGTTGTTCCTGACCGCTCATCGAACATCAAACGTGTTCGATTGATTTTGATTTCGTGAGCTAAGTAGGAAGGTGGTAAAAATTGACAATGATAGTTAGTGAGTCTTGATTTGAGACTCATAAAAGCACATATTGCTATGACCTAATTTCTAAATGCATATAGTGCAGTTCTAGGGAAGCAATTAATTTAGTTAATTTATATTCTCATTTTTCTGTCAATATTCATATATTTATTATGTTTGTTATTTGTATCTTAGGCAGCCTGAAGTTTAGCTTCTTTCATTAGGTTTCTATAGCTGGTTATGCAAAAACCTAGGTACATGATTTCGAGGACTTGTTCGATTGGTTTCTTGTTGATTGTCAGCTTGCATCTTCTCCGTTCTTTTCTTACTAAATATAACAAGTGATTTTGTCTTGTTAATGGATTTCACTATATAACAAGACGTTGAGATTTTTACAAATTTAAAATGCTGTTGCTGCAAATTATCCTTATTCAGCGATAATTACTGCAGCATATGTCTTTGAATGCGCCAGTTGAAATGCGAAAGCCAGTCGCTGCCCATCTGACCTCTTCAATGATAGCATCCATATTGAGATTGAAGAGGATCGGTTTTAAGCTATCGCCTTGACGTGCACCAGATGTTATTTGTATCATTTCTGTCGATGTTGCGCCTGTTCTGATTGTCTTTTTATTGTTGGTATTGAGTTATTTTTTTTTTAATTACAGATGTTGTTAGTATGTTCGTATGTAATGCTTTCTTTTTTAATAGCATGATGATGTCTTGTCAAATTGAAGCTTAATGAAATAGTATATCCGAGCAGGTTGATTGATAATAAACTTAATAATATTTAGATATAATTCTTGGATTGCTGTCTAAGTTGAATGATTTCTTTCATCAAATGAATTTGTATATACTAAAAATAAAAACAATGTATAGGATACTTTAAGTATCTTCATAAATAATAACAAATTTGAAGGGGATGGGGGGGGGGAAACCATAGAAATCAAGGACATTCCTTTGGTATAGCAAAAATTAAACAACAACAAGTAAAAGGAGGAAAATAAAAATAAAAGCACGATTGGGAGGGACCGAAAAATAATAATGAACTTAACAAAGTTATACCTAACAACCACTTTAGAAACACCTGCCACTTCATTCGCTGTTGACTGCTCCAGTTAACTCATGCCAACCATTCATCTTCATCATCATCCATCCATCTATGCGTTCATTCAAACATTGCCAGACGCATCCTGTTTACTTTATTCGGGTTTGCCTTTGTTAATTTTACCTCGATTTCATCAGACAAAAAAATACAAAAAATAAACAAAAAAGAAAAAAAAATTGCTAAAGAAATTCAGTCTGATATTAAGGTAAATTTCTTAGCTTTTGCATCTTGAAGACTTGTTTTATTTTCATTCTGTTCTTGTTTATTGTGTTCTTTTTGTTCTTTCTTTTAGTGTCTTTCGAGTGGCTCGTTGAATATCTTTTTTTTATTTCGTTTGGTCTCATTTCATTTACTTTCTAACGCCATTGCGTTCAACTTCCGGCATCCATTAAACTTCATTAAAAATTTACTATGCTCGCGATGCGTCCGCCCTGTCCCCACTTTCTTCTACAAGTATTCTGACTTTCTATTTATTTTATTTTTTTCCCTTATAAATTTTTTCTTTTCTTTTTGTATTTTAATATATTTTTTTTGGTACACTTAATGTGAATGCATAATCACTTTACTTTGATGTTTTATAATGCTACCATTATCATGCAGATATCGAGTATAAAAATTTAATATGAATGTGATTTGAATTAGTATTTGAATGACTAATAATAGTTTTTAATCAAAAGTTTTTAGTTGAGAAATACGAAAAATATACAATAAAGATTAAAGTTTTTATCAATTTACAATCAATTGTGATTCAATGTGATTCAATCATAAATTTCGACATAGCAATAATGTTGATGGACTCGCATGATTGATTCATCAATAAAAATTTTTTATATACCATGGAATTTCAAGATATTTTTCTTTTCTTGATATTTGTTGTTTGCTTCATTCACCGGGATCTTTAGATATTTCGATAATAAAGGTCTCCCCAAATGAGCTTTTTCCGAATCAAAAAAGAAAAAATAGAATCGATCTATTTTTCAGATGCCTTGAATCGAAGAAATGAATATAATATTTTAAATCTTTACACTTAATTAAATGAAATTTTATAGACAAATTTAAATTGATTTTTTGATTTTTTTTATAAAAGAATTTCTTTTCTATTCAAAGAGAATCTAAATCTAATCTGTTATTTTGTTATTTACTTATATGATATATGATGTTGTTTCATCATTATATTTTATGTACATATTATGTTTTCCAGAATTTGCATGATATTTTCATGTTTACAGTTCAATAATTTTTAATGCAGACATTTGTTAGTTTTATAAGGACATCATTTACTTATTCTTATTCTGTGTCAATTTTAATTTTCTTGCCGAAAATGAGTACACAATAATAATATAATGAGTATGGTGAGAATGATGACGTTGACGATGATGATAATGATAATGATGATGATGATGATGATGATGATGAATACCCATGGAACCATGGTAAAATATTAGTAGTAGAAGTTCATAGATACACATAAAAGTACACGAACGTGTATGTAAAGAAACTTTGACATACATTAGAATTGAAAAGAAGAGTTATAGAGTAAGTTATAAAGTTTTGTTTCGTTTCGTTTCGTTTCGTTTATTCGCTGAGAGATGTGAATAGATGGATGGCTTAAAAGAGTCTTTTAAGCAAATGATGTACAAAGTGGTTTAATGATGGGGTGGATAAATGAGTCCATTGGTGGGTTGGTGGTAAGGGTTGGATACATTAAACCAACAACATACTACTACTACTACTACTATTACAACTGTTTGTTTGTCTGGAAGTGACTGACTCTGACTCTGCCTATGATGCTGATACTGATGTTGATGCTGATGTTGATGTTGATGACGAGAATGATTAGTATGATGGGAGGCTAAAAAGACCATAGTGGAGTAAACGAAAATAACAGCAGGGTATGTATGGATAGGGTTAAATACTTTTTCAAAAGCAACCAAAATGAAGTAAAACATAACAAACAAAGAAACGACAGAGACAGTTGAGCCGCCGCCACTACCGCGTTTTGCCACCTCTGATGGCATACACATAAATTTTCCACATAAAACATCATAGAGAAAATGCTTAAGACTTTTAATGAGATGAGGGCGAAATTTCATTAAGATGCCATGGGATTTACTCGATGAAAGAAGTTGATTTTTTTTTTTTTTTTTTTTTCGTTTCTTATTTGGTTGTTCAGTTAGTCCTATAAGTTGTTGCTGCTGTTGCTTTTGCTTTTGTTGTTATATTTACTTGGTAGCAATTTGGAAGACTGTTGCTACTACTTCTGTTGATGCCGCTGCCGCTGCCGCTGTTGTCTTTGCCTTTTGTTTGCTGTCAGCTGTCGTTACTCTCTTGCTCCTTCCTTCTATTGTTGGCTTGCTCTTTTGCTGGGTCGTGCTATACTGGAATGGCCGGGCTGGGCCATCTTGTACTGGGCTGGAGAATCGTTTGTGTTGGCGTTGTAACCTCGTTAAGCTTAATTAATAGCAGCAAAGTGATAAACACCCAGAAAAATGGTGGCTAAGCGAAGATGACGACGACAATGACTCTGTTGTTGTTGTTGTTGTTGTTGTCGTCATCGTCGTCGTCGTCGTCGTCGTTGTTGTTAAGTGTATGTATACGTGGAATGGGAAGGAGTGGGAGGCGTATGCTACATAATGGGCTGGTAGAGAGATAGGTGTTCATGAAATGAACTTTCGAAACTTATGGGGTTAGAGGTGTTGCTGAGGCGGCAAGGTTACCAGGTATATATAAGACAAATGAAAAAACTAATGAAGGAAATTCAACGAAGCATCATAATGAGGCAGGAAAAGTGCCAGATAACGGCTGCCACTGACATTTGACAGATTTGTTTTAAGAGACATTTTAGTAAGTCGAATACAATATAATATATACATATATCATAAATGATGTTTATTCCCTTCTTAATATGATAAATTTACCCAGACAAACATAGTATATTGTAAAATAATATTTGAATTCAAATTCCGTTTATATAAAATTATAAACTAAACTTGACTTAGGACAGGATAGAAGAGAATAGGATGGGATACGGGGATAGGATAGGATAGGATAGGATAGGATAGAAAAGAATAGACAAGCAGATCGCCTATAAGTCTTTTACCAATTATAATGCTTGATTTGGATTACTCTTAGCTTCAGTATTTATTTTCGACCTTACCGGCATGGAAGACTATGCCGATAGCAAAGGCTACCACTGGCGATCAAGATATCATCTGAATCCATACAGTGAAAACTGAACTGGACTTCAATTAAAATAATTAAAAATTGTTTAAAATTGATTTTAAATCTTAATTCTAAGTATTAGAAATGAAGCTTATACAAAAGTCATTTGTCATTGGTATTTGTGATGATATAATAAAGATGATTAAGTAAATAAATAAACGAAGAATATGAATCAATGTATCGTATGAAAGTAATGAAAGTATTAAGTGATTAATAAATATTTAGAACATCAATCTAATGTTTATTCAACAAGAATTTCTGTCAACTGTTTGCTTATGAATCTCTCTTCCTCTCTATTTCTGTGTGAATTTGTATTGAATTCCTATTCATTTAATTCAAAGATATACACACACACACACACACACACACACACACAAACATGTTAAGAAAGAAATAGTGAGAAAGAAAGAGAAAGAGAGAGAGAGAGAGAGAGAAATAGTAAGGGAGAGATGGTGAAAACATTCAAATGTTCAAATACAGTGACAATCGTACAAATATTTGCTGAGCGACAAGTATTCGCAATTAAAATTTGATTTAACACACACACACCTACACACACGCATACACTCACGCATACACACACACACATACCCACACACATATATATATATATATATATATATATATATGCATAGATGTATCTTTTCATTTGTATATATGGATTTGTATGTAAGTTTGAATAGAATTGAATGAAATGGCAATGACAAGAGAATGAGGAACATAGAGTATCCAATTTCGAAATTACTTGCTCATCATGTGTAAATTCCTTAAGAATCGAATGGAATTTAATTGAAGTCACGATTTCACATATTCAAACAATTGTATCTGTGTACATTCAATAAACACAGATACTTATGTCTCTGAATGTGTGTGTGTGTATGTGTGTGTGTGTGTGTGTGTGTGTGTGTGTATATATATCTGATTTTTATGATAGAAAAATGTCTATGAATGTTGAATATTCACATTAAATAGATAAAAAAAAAAAAAAAAGAATGCATTAACACTCTCTTGTGATGATTATCACACGCATTCATTCACTTATTCCATTCTTTATTCATTGATCCATCCACCTTCATACAATCAATCATTCATTCATTCATTCATTCATATGTTTATAAAATTTTTGTTTGATGTTAACATTTTTTATATTCATTAAGATTTTTCTGTTCTTCTTGTTTTTACTGGAATTTTCATATCTTTAACATCGTTTACTTTGTTGAGACAGATTTGTGTTATGTGATAAGTAATGAAATTGAGCAGTGATGGAAGGCAAAGATGTTCACATAAGAATGTAAATCACTTGACTCTAATCAACTTAAATACACACACACATACAATGCATTTGTTAGATCGTATTGTGTTGTACTTACAAATATCTATAAATCTGTCAATATCAATCAAATGATTTCCCTTTAAGATGTGATATTTTTATTTTCCTATAAGAAACTTATGATATTTTATATAAAAAACAGATTTATTTGCATTTCTAATGAAATGTAAATGTGTTCCTAATAAAAACTCCATTATTTTCTATCATGACTTTATGACATACAAAAAAAAAAAAAAAATATTAAATATTAAAAATAAAAATATTACAAATTGTAGAACAAAGTCTCTCTGTTGCGACTGTCTGTTTGTTCGCCATGAACTCAAAACCTATTGAGCGGATCTTCAAACAGTTTTCACCAATGGACGGAGTGATTCATGAAGAAGGTTTAAGAAAAAAAGTTCGGAAAACCGCAAAGGAACAGCTGTAAAAATCAATTCATCTTTGTCGAATATCTCATCAGTATCCACCACTTTTTTTTGTAAAAAAGGGCAGCAATATCTGCCGGGTATCTAGTCATATTATACTCGTATTAATTTCTTTATCGTTTTACATGAATTTCTATAAAAATACCTTAGGATTTATACTATGACACATGAATTGGTTTTGCATTAAATGAAATTTCAGATCAAACGAAGGTCAAATGAATTATTTAAATGGAATAAGATTTTGTTATAGATTCAATAATCATTTTCTTATGATATAATTATATCCTCCAGTATTCAAATTCAAAAACTATGGAACTGAATCATATTCTGATTTAATTTGCATGATGGATTTGTCTTTTCTAGTTTGCTATATAATTTTTTCTAATTATCTCATAAAATAGTGAAGATCTAATTTTCTGATAGAACGAACAATAATCAATTTCACTAGTAATTTTCCTAAAAATGATACAACAAGGTTTAATGTTTGTTACAAACATCAAACTAAAGTTTGAATACCTTTGAAGAAACCAATGAGAAGTGTAGTAGCTTGTGTAGCATAAATAAGTAAAACATAAAACATTGCAAAAGTAAAAAAGTCACTAACAAAAAAGGGTTAAAAGACGATTTATGATTATTAAATCCGGGAAAGAAAAGAAAAGGAAAAGGAAAGGATGATGCAGAGACAAGAAGATGACAATATAGAGATGGCGGCAGGAGCAAAAACTGAATCCATGAATGCGGAGAAAGTGATATATAGAAGCAAATAATTCATAAGTGATAAAAACAACAGCATGAGGAACAACATAAAAAAAAAAAAACAACAGTAAAAGTAAATAATGTTAAAGAAATTTACACAATTTCAACGAATTTTAAATACCCTTTACATGCATCAGAAGCTTAGACCCAGAAAATCAAAATTTTTTTATATACAAATTTAAATAATCTCAGTGATTTGAAAGAACAAAACTTCAAATTTGTTATGCAAAATAATTAATCAAGAAATAAAGTATACATATAAGTAAATCATATATTATATTATGTATATGGAACTATAGAATCTTTTAGTAATTTTAGATTTGTAGATAATTTTGAGTAAATCACATGGATCTATGGAAATACAAACCAAAATTAATATTAAATTTGACCAAAATAGACATTTGAATCATGAATCATATTTAAATATATTTTATGTCACTCTCTCTCTCTCTCGCTCTCTCTCTCTCTCTCTCTCTCTCTCTCTCTCTCTCATTATTATATATTACCAATATTTCTATTTTATTTAATACTTATATGTAAATGCATACATAGTGTAGAGAAGTGTATTAAAAGAAAGAGAAGTTCAACTTCCGAAGAATTAAATATAAATGTAGGAATATTTATGACAGTCGAAAAGGATTCGCAAAAGGACTCATTTACATTTGTTTTGTATTTAAATGTATTCGCCAGGATATGTATACATACTAGTAAACTAACTATATCTACTATATCGTATGTTGTGCCAATGTTACTCTGAAAAATGGCTTTGACAATTGTTTTGCTGTTTATGATTTTGTATAGGGGAAAACCCTTTTTTTTATATTCTGTGCCACCCATATTCATATGGGTTAATGGTATATAATACATTCTTGAATATGCTACAACCAAAATGGAGAAAAGTGATTAAATATGTATATCTTTCACACCAATGCCAATGGGTATATTTTTTGATATTGAGAGACCCCATTAGGAAATGATCAACTTTGCAAGAAGAATTAATTGGACTATATAGATTTGTATTATATATATTTATTCCTTTAAAACTCCTAGTTGGAGCATAGGGCCTCCATAAGGCTTCTCCATCGAATACGGTTCTGGGCTGTTGTTTTTGCCCGATCCCATGTGGTGTTAATATCCGCTAGTTCCCGCAGAGAGAGTTGACCTTCTATTCTTGTCTGGGTGCTTGGGCCAAATGTCGTCACTATAGGTGAGTTTTTTTTTTCATTTTTTTATTTATTTTTTTTTGTATCCGAGGCTTTTCCTTGTGTTGGTTGCAGTAATCAATTTGAATTCGACTAGGGTAAGTGATTGACCTACCGCTCGAAATATAGATTTAGTACTTCTATAAACAATATATTCACAGTTTTTACCCGACTAGGTCGCAGCAAATAGGAGAGTTATGTTTTTGATGTGTATGTATGTGGAGATGTTCATATGTTCCCTTGTAACTTCTAAAGTACTTTTTATAATTTGACAAATGAGGCATTGTTGGTAGTGTCTTCATTGTTCGCTGGTTATGGCGCCCTCTGGAGAACATGAAGTCACGAACGAAACTTTTTTTTTAAATATTTATGATGCTACCAATTTCAAAGGGCAGTGGAAACTGCCGAATGGAGTACAACTGACTGACCTGGATTTTAATTCGATTCACAAAATTGTGTATGACATTAGGCGTCGACTATATATTCTTCTCGTTGCTTGCAGCTGGGTAATTTAAATTAGCACCGCATGTACCATTGTTATAGAAATCTTTCACATGTGGAGTGTCAAGGGTCATGCTTACCGAAGACCCAAAGAGAGATAACTTACAGAAGATGGAAGAATCCTTTTAGAAAATGGAAGTCGATATAAGACTTACGAGGCTTTGTAAAAGCATTTCAAATATACTATTGATATTGAGCAAAATACATATAATAATAAAATTATAATGTTTACTGACAAAATTGTTAGAGAAAATATTGTCTTTCCATTCATTCGTCTTAGTTTTCAATTAAGCAAAAGACAATGTTGGTTAATGAAATATACACCAGGAGTAATTGATTCAACACTAAGCTTAGAGGGAAGGAGACATAAGCCTTTGCCAAGAGCATGAGGATTATTAGTCTCGTCTTGTTAAATTCTATTCAAAATGTCCTAAAGCTAGAAATTAATTAATGTTTAAAAGAATCAAATGGCACAAATCATATGATTAGATGGTGATAACTGTAATTAATGAGAAAGAGGTCAGAATTTGTTTCCAATTCATCATTTTAATCTTACAAACATCGTAATACAATCAGAATTCTATAGTTCAAATAGACACACACAAGGAGTGTGCAGTAAGTTTCCGAATTTATATACTACGAGTATATATAATAATTATTTCAAAAGATTTTTTGTTCAATTTTTACATAAAACTTCCTGTCAGACCTTAATAATTCTTAAATTATTTCTAAATGGATTAATTGTCAGGGCGCCTAACTCCAAGTCATAATTGTTACATTTGATTCAGTAGGGAATCAGTGTTTCTGAGTGTAAAATACAAATACAATCGGTGATCGTTTACCTTATTGACTCTTAATGATTCCTGTTAAATGATCAGTGTTGGTGGCTTCCGGACATTTGACCAAGTTGCCTATACTATGAAAACGCCTGTGATTATATCTAATGATAGTGAAGTCTTTGGGGGCCTTGCATTCTATATTATGGAATCATATCAAAAACCCAATAAACTGATTACTGTGAATATTCATTCCATTAACAAGTAAATCAAAAAAGTCTTCAGAAGATTTTCTTGTGCTGAATAAATAAGAATAAATGAATGAATGAATGAATGAAGAAGGTAACAAAACATTTAAAATAAGAAAAAAGAAAACCAAATGAAACGAAACGAACAACGAAAAGAGGAAATTAAATTTCACAAAGTCAA
>JAWNKV010000797.1:0-18819 GCA_035041805.1 Amiota mariae
TATTTAAAACGAAAGTAGATTGAGAGGCACAACATTAATAAATTTATTTATTCATTCATTATCATTATTATTATTTAAGTACATATTTAGGAACTAAAGGAAAATTTTTTTGACTGAATTGACTTACTTCAAAAAATGAAACTAAATAAAAAAGTATAAACGATAAATTAATTCTTCATTATTAAAAATTGTATGGAAAGAGTTTAGGAACATTATTAACTGCTCCTGACCCAAGTCTATTGCGTTTTTCTGATATTATATTTGCAGCTAAAGAAAATTACCTCTCAGCTGGTGCACTGCTAGCTGGTATAGAGTGAATTTGCATTACTAATGGAAACAAATAAGGATATTTGTTTTGATTATTATTCCACCACTCCATTAGATTAAAGTTTTCAGAGTTATCTACTTTTTCTGTGCAATATTTGTCCACTTCTTCTTCAGGCTTTTTCTATAGTTTTTGAGGCAGATTAATTTTGAGAAAAACAATACATGGCTTTTTTTATAAGAAGATGAAACTTGGCAACTTGAATGTAAGTTACTTTGATCTGAGTTAAAATCAAAAGAAAAATTCGGTGTCGAAGTAGATGAAGGTGTGGTTAACGCAGTACACGAGAAATGCAGAAATTTTGTATATCATGTGCTTGTATTTTTATAGCTGGTGGATACAAAAATAATGCAACTTTATGCCACAAACCTAAATTGGCGACCCATATTATGTCTATTGTTGCTGATGCTCCGCCGCTGCTCACAATATTACTTAATCATATCTCGTCTTTAAGTTCTTGTTTTTTTTTCATTTGAGTTCTTTTCCACTTTCCGTGAAATTGTCGTTGGATCTGGCAGCAAATCTTCCACATCAATGTGTTCACCATAAGTTGCCCTGATCTTGACAAAAAATGTTACCAGTTTTATGAAGCCAGAACCATGCACTGCAGAAAATGGCCTGCAGTCTTTAATAATCCATCTGGTGCATTGTGGATAACCACAGCTTCACTTTTGTTGAACACTGATACGGTTTTTAAAATTGTTGATTCCTTGAAGACTTTACAGCAGCTATGCCTATTTAAATTTAAAGTATGGGCAAGTACGACAGTATACAAAACCATTCACGATTGCATTGTCTTCTTTTAAAATTTGGGCCAATACCTCCCCCACACGCCCTTTGCGTTTACTAGATAACGTATAATTGCCATTTGAAATTTTTGCAAACACACTCTTTGCAGTTTCTTCCATTCTTTTGCATGCATGTATTAAAACTCAAGTTAACAACCAAACACGGGTTAGAACAATGGAATATGCAAATTTTGTGCATACTGGAGTAGATCATACCTCAGTTCGATCATGCAAGTTCATTGCGAACACCATGTTCGATCTTTTCTTGTTTCTAAGCATAATCACAAATGACCATGTATGATTTGCTATTTTGTGATTCGAACTGAATTTTTGCTTTGAGCTCATGTTTAATCGATCGCTTATTTTCATTCAACCAAAGTAGCAAAATCAATGATTTGAAATCATAGTCAGTACGAGTCAATGTTTGAGTGTGATCGAAAATTTAATACTCGTTGCAGTTCTCTGGTGTATACATAACTTCAGTAATTTTTCGTCATCCTTTGCAGTCTCTTGTTATCCTCTGCTTCGTATTGTTGGCATCTGTAGCTACAGTTATAGTTGCGTAATGTAGCAAACATGTTGTCGTGTTAGAGTAAGAGAGAAGTTGATTGTGTGGTGGTGTAGTGTTGGTGTCGGAGGAGAACACATGTGAAATATAGACATTAATAGAATCAAAACAAACTACAAAAGCACTAAAACAAGGTTACTGAATTGACAGTCTGTGAATGTGGATCTTTTGTGGATGGCATTCACAGATTGGAATAGTTGGCAACTATTTTTGAGGTCATTGAGTTGAGCAGCTTTTGTACATTGTTGACATGATCAAATTAGGAAGAAGTAGAATTTTTCTTTGTATTTAATATGGAGTCCAAGCTGAACAACCGTTCATGTTTTGAATGAAGATCATCCATGTAATACAATATCAAAGAAGATGTAATAGAAGTGATTGTTTTAGCAGGTTGTAAATACACTGGTACAAGGCATCAAAGGTGAAGTGGAGTATATACGAGACATACATATACGTCCAGATACATTTTTGTTCATTCTACATATTTCAACCTCAGTGAGTCACACCACTCCAGGATAGTACACACACACCAGGATAGCGATCATCCATTACAAATCGACAGATAAACAGCAACTATATACGAATATACGCTTTATATTACTATTATTATTATAAGCTATAGTAATAATTAAAAGCAAAATAAAGCAAATTCTCAATCGAATTGTTAGATACATAAGTCATAGTGTTACTACAAGTTAGGCAGGGTCAATACCAAGTTAGAAAACATGAGTAATACCGACAAAGAAGCAAAGTTGATCTTTCTACGTGCACAACGTACGGTGATTGAGAAACACATTAAAACCATACAACGGAAGGTAATTGCTGATGGTGCCAAAGAGGAAGCTAATGTTTTGGATTGTAGACTAAACATTCTAGAGTCGCACTATCGTCAACTTATCCAAATTCAAACACAGATTGAAAACTTGGACACCATTGATGTTTGTCGAGTCGAATTAGATGAATTGTTCATTGCTGCAAAAGAAAAAAGTCCTTACATTATTAGAAAAGCGTCGCAGCAATGAACATAACTCGACACTGTTAAGTTCCACAATGTCAACTGGCCAAACACACGTAAGCAGACTACCAAAATTGAAGTTGCCAAGTTTCGATGGAAAGTACATAAATTTTAAAAGATTTAAAAGTTCGTTCACAAACTTAGTGCATAGCGATGCTTCTATTCCAGTCATTGATAAATTTAACTACTTAGTTGATTGTCTGTCTGGACTAGCACGTGAAGTTGTCAACTTACAGAAGCCGACTACAGCAAGGCTTGGGAACGATTGGAGGCAAGGTATGACAACGATGTACTGATTTTTCGTGAATGTATCGAGAATTTGTTTTCTTTGCTTGTGATGGTACATCCTGAAGCAACAGCACTGCAGAAGCTTGTCGACACTGCATCGGCAATACGTGGATCACTTCTTACCATTGGATCTGCTGAAGATATAATGAACAACGTCAAGATCCACATTCTGCTAACCAAAGTAGGTCTGGAGACAAAAACGAAATTCAATGAGAAACAAGATTTCAAGAAACTGCTCTTATGGGACGATTGCTGCAACATTCTCAATCGTCGTTGCCAATTTCTTGAAACACAAAAGGGAATTTTAAGCCAACCGAAACCATTAGGTATACCAAAGACAAAAACTTCGTCGAAAGCATTTCTTACTACAAGTTCCGCATGCTTGTATTGTAATGCAACATCACATTATATTTCCAGCTGTAAATCTTTTACAAATATATCTTTAGAAGAACGAATTGGATTTCTTAGAAGATCAGGTTGTTGTTATAATTGTTTACGGAATACACATCAAGTTAGGGATTGTCGAGTTAACAAG
This sequence comes from Amiota mariae, assembly GCA_035041805.1. Lineage (NCBI taxonomy): Eukaryota > Metazoa > Arthropoda > Insecta > Diptera > Drosophilidae > Amiota > Amiota mariae. Next base: position 3,520 of record JAWNKV010000797.1, read on the forward strand.
AGATGTAAAGTGTGCAACTCTGTTCATCACACATTACTACATAAATTTGATCCTACTTCTTTATCACAAGCAGAACAGCAAATCATTAACGCAACAACAAGTCATTCAAGAGGAGACAAACGACTGTCGCAAGGTTTTAGTCTCGTAGCGAACACAGCCAAGAAGGGCATACTTCCAACAGCATTAGTCCAAATAAAGGAAAAATTCGGACAGCTTCACTCAGTTCGTGCGTTACTTGATTCTAGTACTGAGATCAATTTCATTACGGAAAAAACTGCTAAACGTCTGCAACTTGACAAACAAAGGGTATATGAAGAAGTTAGCGGCTTGTCAGATGTTAGGCAGAAGGTGAACTATAACGTGTTCACAACACTTCGATCTCGATGCACTGATTTTGAATGGCCATCAATATTCGCGGTGATAAAGAGAATTTGTGCAAAGCAACCGCAGGGAAGTTTCGAAATCGCAGAATGGAACAAACGTAACACTGGCTGATCCACAGTTTTATTCATGTTCAAAAATCGATATTTTAAAGGTTTTTTCGATGCTATTCGGGAAGGTAAATACAGCCTCGGCGAGAACCAGCCATGCCTACTCAATACCGCAAATGGTTGGAAAATTGATGACGAGAAGTACTTCTGCAGAACAGTGGCACTGCGAAGTGATGGACGTGGGCAAGTGAGGTTGCCATTCAAAGAGTCAGCACTTCCATTAGGGAACTTATTTGACATGGAAATGAAACGCTTTAATTACTTAGAGAGGAAACTAGATCATGATGATCATTTGAGAGAGGCATGTGTCGCGTTCATGGACGAATACATAGCTCTCAACCACATGTCGTTAGTTTCCAATGTAGAAATTAACAAGCTTAATTTCTACATACCACATAATTGTTTGTTAAGGCCACTGAGCCTAACAACAAAACTACGCGTAGTCTTCGACGCATCGGTAAGGAGCACTTCAGGGCGATCTTTGAATAAGTTATTAGTGGTAGGACCAACCATACAGCAAGAAATATAATAATAACTACATTACTTTCATTCCGTTTACACAGATTCGCATTAACAGGGGATATTGCGAAATATATCGCCAGTTCATAATGGATGAACGGGATAGACGCTTTCAATTAATATTGTGGAGACCTAATAAGCACAGCGAAATTCAGATATATCAGCTGAATACGTTTACATATGGTACATCAGCTGCTCCATTTCTGACAATAAGAGCATTGCGTCACATAGCAAGTTAATAACACTTTTGACTAGAGCAGGGTTACAACTAACGAAGTTAAGCAGTAACTCAGATAAAATAGTGGTGACATCAGAATCTGAAAAATTCTTTGTTCTTGATGATCATGAAACTACAAAAACATTAGGCATTGCTTGACAACCTAATCTAGATGTTTTTGTGTTTCACTACCAGTTCGAGTCAGGAGAACCTTTCACGAGACAATCCATCTTGCCAACAGTTGCACGAGTATTCGATTTGTTAGGTCTTATAAACCCTGTGATAATTCGGTGCAAAATCTTCATTCAGGACATAATGTTAAAGGGAATTGATTGGGATACGCCAATTGAAGGCCAGCTCCAAGAAACCTGGAAGAATCTGTTGCAGGATCTACGTAGTATCTCACAGTTGAAGTTTCTTAGATTTATGTCTATTTCGCTAAATGATTTATGTGAAATACACGGCTTTGCAGATGCTTCAGAAAGAGCATACGGATATTGCATCTACGTTCGGGTACAACAAAGTGACGGCATCAAAGTTAACTTACTCATTGCAAAGTCGAAGGTGGCACCGACAAAAGTACAATTATTGCCAAAATTTGAATTGTGCGCCGCTGTATTACTTAGAAGGACTTGGCGTAAATTCGCTGCGAAATTACAAGCATACACGAAGCAAGTCAGTTTCTGGACAGATTCGAAGGTCGTGCTACAATGGATGAAAATGCATGCTTCTCAGCTGCACTGTTTCGTTGCAAACAGAGTGTCAGAATTACAAGAGCACAGCCAAGACATCATTTAGAGACATGTTCCATCAAAGCAGAATCCAGCAGACATCATGTCCCGAGTATGTAGTGTAGCAGAGATGCTGACAAATATGTAGGTAAATGGTCCCGACTTCCTTGTGTATCCTGAGTGCGATTGGCCACAATTGCGAGAATCATTACCTCCGTCGATCGAAGTACGTAGTAAAACCACACTAGCTTGTAGTAACACTCAGGGCACTGAATCAGTTATCGATTCGATTGTGAAGAATTGCTCAACATATTTGCGAGTTTTGCGTATATTATCCTATGTATGTATATAGGTGCGCAAACAGAATAAAGCCAGATGTGTCGCTTTCATCAGGAGACGTGTTACACATATCATCAAATGAATTAAATATCAGGTTGTGGAGAATCGTAGTACACATACAGCAATATTAATTTTCAAAGGAAGTTGCGTTGTTGAAATTAAAAAAGTCATTGCAGCTTATTTCATTTTTGGATGAAATGCAATTGGGAACAAAGACGGTGTGTGTGCTTAGAGTTGGTGGCAGGCTCGCGAATGCTAATATCCTATACGGCGCTAAATTCCAAGCTCTGTTGCCTAGAGATCATCTGTTTACGAGGATGTATGTCGAATTCCTGCATCGAAGCAACTTGCATGCAGAAGCGAAGGTATTGCTGTCCATATTGCGCGAAAAGTTCTGGGTGGTGAACGCAAGAGAAATCATTCGCAAAGTAGTACGCGGATGCACCCATTGCTTCCACTACAAACCTCGCCTTATGCAGCAAGTTATGGGTCAACTTCCAGCAGATCGGCTTCGCATCATGCGTCCGTTTTTGGTTACAGGAGTAGATTTTTATGGTTCTTTTGACACATCATACAAAATAAGGGGCAAACAACCGTATAAAACTAACGCCGCAATATTTGTTTGCTTCGCCTCTAAAGCGGTACACATCGAGTTGATAACAGAATTATCGACAAATGCGTTTCTCCTTGGCCTTCGGAGATTTGTCAGTCGCCGTGGCATTCCTCAGAAAATCCTATGCAATAACGCAACAAACTTCGTTGGTGCAGCCTCAACGCTGGTTGAATTCAAATCGCAAATGTTTAACAAGGCAACACTTGATAACATACATTTGTACAGCAATTTTAAAAACTTCGAATTAAGCTTCATCCCCCTAGAGCACCACATTTTGGAGGACTCTAAGAGGCAGCCGTGAAATCAGCGAAAACATTAGTCGTAAAGAACATGACTAAGGCGAATTTGTCGTTCGAAGAGCTGCAGACGGTGTTTATCGAAGTTGAGGCGATACTAAATTCAAGGTCACTTGCTCCCATGACTGATGATCCAAACGATGCTGAAGCAATATCACCAGGACATATGCTTGTTGGATCCTCATTAATATCAGTTCCTGAAGAGGTACTGTATTGTACTACAGACGACTGCGAAAAAAATATGCGTTATTTAGATAGATGGCAAAGGGTGACATATCTTAAACAGAAATTTTGGTCACTTTGGCAACGTGACTATATTCATACGTTACAACAATTTTCCAAGTGGCCAAAGGAACAGCCGAATCTCACTGTTGCACAGCTCGTGATCATCCATGAAGACAACACGCCACCCAAACAGTGGATTTTAGGTCAAGTGATTTCATCGATCGTTGGCAAAGACGGCAAGGTTCGCGATGCTGATGTGCAAACAAAAAAAGGTATAGTCAGACGACCAGTACACAAACTTGCACCACTTCCTAGGGATGACTAGCGACCACGTTCTGTTGAAAGTACATTCTTTCAACGTGGAGAGGATGTCGGAGGAGAACACATGTGAAATATAGACATTAATAGAATCAAAACAAACTACAAAAGCACTAAAAAAAGGTTACTTTTTAGGAATTAGGTTAGGAATTGGCAGTTTGTGAATACGGATCTTTTGTGGATGGCATTCATAGATTGGAATAGTTGGCAACTATTTTTGAGGTCATTGACTTGGGGATCTTTTGTACATTGTTGACATGATCAAATTAGGAAGAAGTAGAATTTTTCTTTGTAGTTAATATGGAGTGCAAGCTGAACAACCGTTCATGTTAAAAATATTTTACTTTGTATATTTCCTTGTGAATAAAGAACTACCCTTTTCAATAAACAGTTGGTATGTTTGAGCGAGATGACAATAGGACTGTTGTCGAGTGTCGTTCGTTGTGTCGAAAGCGTGACGTTAAAAAGTTCAGTTGACAACGGAGACACGACGAAATACCCAGTTGTTGATCTTTCTCCGATATTATATTTTGTGGGTCCTCACGATAACGTACAAACCTCAACAATTTGTGAGCTCATAAAGTAACTGACTGTTGTTCCATACATAAAAAATGTGCGCTCTTATAAATTGTTGTGACTATTAACACTCGCAAACCTCATAAAAGTGAGTGTTGCCAGCATTGTGCATTTATTTGTAATTGGCAACTCAACTTTTCTCGTATACAGAACTGATAGTTGGATTTAATTGAAAATGCCAAAAAAAAGTGAAAAAGAAGAATTTATTGAAATAAATACAAATAATATTAATCGACCTTTTATTTGCTGTAAATCAAATGTTACACCAATTAAATTGGCAAGTCATTTCACTTTTGGAAAGAGTTGTCAATCACAATAAATACAAAGTGGTGGCACACTTAACAATTTCTGCAATCTAAGAGGTGCAAATCAAATTTGAGTCGTTCATGAAATCGACATTATGAATCGTGATATCCTGAGGACCCTCTTTATGCAATTTGATTTTCTTTTCTTTTTTTTTTGCGGGACAGCTTCTGGCACATTTAAAACCAAAGCTGGTGAGGTACAAGCAAAGTTTGTGTCGGCGCTATATGCGAAGCCAAAACGATGAGATAAAATTTGCTGGAGGTGGACTGCCAAGGAGCTAAAAGATAAGCTCGTGGAGATACGATCTGAATATTTCGACAATCGAATGTTTAACGCTGAACCTAACAAGAAAATAGGTTTCAACTTGTGGAAAGCTACGAAATGCGTTCAACAGCAACCGCACAGACTTGCCCCAGTTTGTGACGCAATGAACAGCTGGTATCGTACGGAAATCCAAAGAGCGGAAGCGTTTGCAGATGAGCTGAAAACTCGTTTCAAACATCTCCAACTTGCTGATGCCGATGATGTAAGTGAAACCGCTGAAGCCATCTCGGGGAATGTACTGGACGTAAGTCCCATCAGGCACGTCACTCCTCCAGAAGTTGAAATGCACATCAAAAACTTACAAATTGAAAAGTCCCCTGGTTTTGACAAGATTGACGCGAAGGTGACCAAGTCCCTTCTCTACAAAGGAGTGTTGTTCCTAGTGATGCTGTTCAATGCCATGCTGAGGGTTTGCCATTTCCCCTGCCAGTGGAAGTGTGCTGCAGTAATCATGATCCCGAAACCTGGCAAGCCGGAGAACCTTGTCGCATCATACAGACCAATTCCGACATTCTCCAAAATATTCGAGAGAATATTTTTGTGTAGAGTGTTGGAGGTGGGGGCGTCCAGAATGCCATCCCGAACCATCAGTTTGGCTTTAGAGCTCAACATGGTACACCAGAACAATTGCATAGAGTTGTCGACCACATTCGAAGTGCGTTTGAAACAAAAATGTATTGCTCTGCTGTGTTCTTGGACGTCATGCAAGCCTTCGACAGGGTATGTATAGAGGGAATACTGCACAAACTGATAAGGCTTCTTCCAGGTAAGCAATATCTCCTGCTTAAGAGCTACTTGACGGATAGAGCTTTCCTCGTAAGAGTTCGTGATGCAGAGTCTGACATAAAACCCACCTAGGCTGGTGTACCGCAGGGCAGTGTTCTTGTGCCAATTCTGGAAACTGATAATTTCTGTATTAGCGTATTCAGACAGAGAATTTGCGCCGCTTGTTTTTGATCATATCCGCCTTTTTTTGGTCATTCTCTACATTATGCACAAAACCATTTGAAGAAAATTTTAAATTGTAATTTTTTTTAAATATTAATAAAATAAGTAGCAGGAATAAACAAGGAAGCTGCAAGCATAACTTGCATACAATGCAAATTGTTCTCAATCATCTATTTCTCGCACAATTTCCATTTCCATTGATTGATTGGCCACAATGATCAGGTCGAAAATGACCAAAAACCGGCGGACATGACCAAAAAGTTGGCTAACTACTGAAACTTTGCCAGCCCTGGCTGCTAAAATTTTTGCTTTCACTTTTGCAGCAGAAGAAATGTTGCTTCAAAGTACCCAAAACAACACTGAAATTCGGTTATTTGCCAGTTGTTGTTGTAGAAAGTAGGCAAATTTTTGAGCTGCTTACAAAAAAATGTTGCTTATGCTCAGTAAGATTCGGGCATTATATTATAAATTTTAGTTTTGATTTTTATAAAATAGGTAGTTGCAGAAATGAAAAAGGAAGTTGCAAGAATTATTTACATACATTGCAAATTGTTCTCAATCATGTATTTTTCACAAAATGTCCATTTTAATTATCACAATTAGCCACAACTTTCCATTGGTATATCAAAACAAAAAACAGCTGTTTTTTTTAAGCAAAACCTCTGTGTGAACAATCGCTGAAAAAGCAACAATTTTGAAGCAGCGTGAATCGAGCATAACACCTATAACCTATAAGTGTCCTAAACAAAATATTATATACGGGTATGTGCTAGGAAATACCGACGTTTTTGATGTCGGGAGTTTTCAATTTCGCACATAAAAACCAAAGGTGTGATGGAAACCGCGATGATTTAATTTTTCGAACATAGGTGTTCGTACAAATTGCTGATTGAGGACTGGTTATTTTGAACTGGGGGGACAGTTATCGTTTATTTTTCTTTGTATCCTCTTGCTAGTATTAACATTCAGCTACAGATGCCAAGCAAATATGTTGACACTACTCACTCCCTTTCACATCCGTCACTCTACAAAACCAAAAGAAAAGAAAAAACTTCCCTTCTTAACAAACAAAAATCATGTAGAGCACCCCGCTTTTAACACATTGTAAACATGCCAACTTCCACCAATGAGTTTATTAAAATTTCTTATTGAACTTAACACTTTCTATGCATTTTTAAAACAAAATTAAAACATCACAGCGTTATTACTAACAAATGATGTTTATTTTAACATACCAATTAATTGAATTAAAGACAAAGTGGAATCTTCAATCTTCTTGGTTGGTTTTGCTTATTTCGTTTATTTTACTTCAATGAAAAAGAGATTTGGGTAAAATGCAAATACATGACTTAAAACAACTAAAATGTTGAAACAGTAAGTCACAGTTCTTGGTACTTTTTTTCCTTTAATAACTTGAGATAAGAGAGAATTTAACCAAATCGCCTGTAAAAAATTAGGCGATTTCAAAACCATCCAAAGCGGTTTCCAGCACACCGTCAAATGGAATTGTGTTGGAATTGAGACGAAAGCGGTTTCCAGCACATACACGTACCCGATAACAAAAAATACGACAAAAGATGAAAACACTTTTCTTGTATGCATTAACGTTTCTTGTATGGAGGCCGCTTTAATTTTTAAAAGGATTTTATTTTGCTTGCTTTCAAGATGAATAAAACGCCAATACTACGGTTTCCGGCGCGCCAAGATCTGACAACAGATTCTAAAAAAACTCGTCAAAATCAGCCGTGCGACAGAATTATCCGACGGTTCTGTCGACAGCTTATTTCGAAATCACCCAAAAAAACCCATGGTGCTACAGAACAATAGGAGATTTCATTTGATTGATATTTCATTTCAGGGGCGTCTTACACGTATCGAATTTCTGGCGGAACTTATCATTGATTTTTCTTTGAAGCTTCTTGCTTCTATTTATACTCATCCATAGATGCCAAACAAATATTTTGACACTACTCACTCCCTTTCACATCCGTCACTCTACAAAACCAAAAGAAAAGAAAAAACTTCCCTTATTAACAAACAAAAATCATGTAGAGCACCCCGCTTTTAACACATTGCAAACATGTGCCAACTTCCACCAATGAGTTTATTAAAATTGCTTATTGAACTTAACACTTTCTATGCATTTTTAAAACAAAATTAAAACATCACAGCGTTATTACTAACAAATGATGTTTATTTTAACATACCAATTAATTAAATTAAAGACAAATTGGAATCTTCGAAAATGTTAAACTTTATATGTAAAAGGTTGGCATATTTAGCATTGGTTGGTTTTGCTTATTTCGTTTATTTTATTTTAAATGACATTTTTCGATATCTCCACAGTTATTCGTGTATACAATAAAGGTCTGCATGATGACAAAAAACGACATTCGAATTAACAATCCTCAAAATGAATTGAGTGAAATATAATGCGGCGCCGAAAGAATTCGAGTGAATTTGTGCGCTCACGTAAGATTCATAACTTTTAAACGAATTGAATGAGTGAGAATGAGAGTTTGTTTTCGAATTAATTCGAATGCCTACAATTTTTTGAAAAGGACAAAGGGTTGTTGTAGTTTTGCTGTGTGTAATGATGGTGCCTTTCATCTTAGTCTACAAGAGGATCTTGATTCTTTACATTCTTGGTGTTTAGCAAATTATTTATATCTAAATATCTCCAAAAGTAAGTTCATGACGTATCATCGGTGCAAACCTTATTTGGTTACTTACATGATTAAAAATGTCCAACTCGAGCGATTGTCTACATTTAACGACCTCGTTGTCCTATTTGATCCCTATCTGTGTTTTAACCAGCATATCTCTTCTATCGTAAATAGGGCGAAGGGTGTTTTTGGTTTCATTAAACTTTGGTCTATTGAATGACCCTTATACTAGACATGTGCAATCGCTTATTCACATTTCCTACAAAAGTTGTAATTCATGAATGCATTCAATATTAGTATATATAACGAAACTTGTATGTTGTATATGATTTGCGATAAGAAACATTGTATATGTGTTTGCTATATGCAGTCTGAAAAGGATGGAATGTGTATTGCGCCCTCACATTCAAAAATTTGAATTGACACAATGAATATACCAAAAAATATTGTGTTGGCATGAGTGTAGTGTTTGTTATTGTTATCAGATAACGCCAATTTGAATTCATCCAAGATCACAACTAGCTTCCACTCTGCCACCTTAAAGCAAAAGCTCATAGCACGAAATATTATCGCTTCTCGCATAGCATCGCTTGTAACGCGCACTCTGATATCAGCCTAAGGTAGGAATACATATGTCAAATATTTCTTCAATTCGTTGTTGTTGTCATTTGATGCTTTGCCTATGCACTTATCGAATTCCGTTCACCAAATTTCGAATTTTTTTTTTCATAAAAACTGTTAATTAATTTTATACAAAAATATTTTAAAATTTAAATTTCACTGAATAAATTGTTAAAAAAAAAAATTTAATAATTTTAAATAATTTATAAATATTGCATATAATAAAACCATTATTAATTTTTTGGGTTATAGGTAATTTTTAATATTGTACTACAAAGTACTACAATATTTATTAATAATTTGAATTTATTGTTAAATATTACTTTTTATTTATAAAAATAATTTAATTAATTACTAAGTCCTTAATTCATTTTCAATCATCAATATCATTTTGATTATTTTTGTTTTCCTATACCAATTTGTTTATTCAATTCATAAATGTGATAATGTGCTTATTTAACTGCCTGAAATTTGGAATTTATATGAAAAATAGAAAAGTTGCTGTTTTGTTCCTTATTTTTTTTATTTTATTCATTTTTCTGAGTGTTGCATTGGATATTCACTATTTTAAATGTTATTTTAATAATTTTATTTTCAATAATAATTTACACCGACGGTTTAGCACACTGATATACTTAGCGTGAGAGTGAGCAATTTTTGAGAGAGTAAAAGGCCGAATTGTAGCTACCTTGTTTTCTTGTATCATACATCCAATGTTTCTTTAAACACAGAAACGAAGAAGAAGAGATTGGAAGAAAATCATAACGTTTTGATGTTCGTCCAACATTGGATCCAATGCAAAATCAGTGCCATCCACACGTCCAATCGCTCATCTCTCTCAAAAGCTGGAAGTACACAAACGACTTCAACGATAAACTGCAATGTCGACAAACGCACCATAGCAGCTTCAAAGTACACAAGCGACGTCGAGGTACACAAACGACTTCAGCGTTATTGACTTCAGTAAACAAAAAACAGTTGTGAATTTGAAAATTAGAGAAAGCAATTATTTAAGAAAAACCTATTTAAAGTTGAATTATTAAAAAAATAATGAATTGGAATAACTTTTTAAATACATCGCCATCAAATTTAACATAAATACTGCAAAGAAATTGACAATTTACCAAATCAGTTTTTTGTCATTCACCACGCGATCATTTACTAATACTGTTTTCTGTTGAAGACGAAGTTGATCATCTTTGACGTTCTAGCTTTCGCGACGAAGCAATATAGTTCGCGTCATATGATTTCATACATTCCAACTTTTGTGTTTCGCTGTACGAAAGCACCAAAAGTCGATTTGCAAGATAACATCGTTTGTGTAGTTCCAGCTTAAATGCCACCAAAAACTATGAAATCCATAGACTGGACAACTCGCTCACGAAGTATTTTTGCTCTCCTCTACTAACTTTAGTAACAACAATTTCACACAATTTTTTCAAAATTGTTGTTGCCGAGTTAGTAGGAAAGAGAAAAAATAATTTCGTGAGCGAGTTGTCCATTGTATAATCTTTGGTTTAATGAATGCAATATTTAATTTGTTGTGTTCGTACGAGGTGCGAGGTCTCGAGGTATTTTTTTTAAATTTTTTTCATACACCATTGACCGCGTGGTTGATTAGTCTATTGATCATTTTGTTGCTGTCACTTATTTGAATGTTCTTCGGTAGTTTTAGAGTTTAACATTCCATTATTTTTAACTAAATACGAAGTCGGCAATCAAGTTTCGAACGCCGCCACCAAACGTCGTTAAGCTACAATCATCTTATTGTAATATAAAAAATAAATATTATAATTACAAACATATCAAAATAAGGAGAACCAATCTCAATTATGTATGGCATTAAATCGAAAATATCTGTGTAATGTTGTTTTGTAAATATTTTTATATATTTTGTTTTTTTAAAGATCAATTGCTACGAAAGTAAATATACATACAATAAAAACTTAAATTAATCAAAAGATGGCTTTACAAGTGCAAAATGGTGAGTACTGATACATTCATAGATGTGTTTAATTGCTGTATTTAGCATTAGTTTATTACAAGCGTTTTTTTTTTCGTCTCCATTGATTGTAGTGATTTTTCATAATGTTTGCACTACATACCTTTGCAGTATGTAAACATTTCGCACATGTTTAACTAAAGTGTTACAACTCAAAATTTTCAATTTTTCAGTAGAGGCAAAAAACTGTTTTTGCTCACAATGAAGGTATATGAAAAGAAAGAAAAACAATGGTATTTTTTTGGGTAAAGCGTAGAGAAATAAATAACAGATTTTTACAGGAGTTGGGAATGATCATTGGGTATTGTTTTTTTTTTATTTAGTTAAATATATATGTAAGTAAAATCACTTTTATCGTGCTGTTTGTCACGCATAGAATTGTGCATCGTTGGAAATGATGAGGGGATGATTTATTAATTCATACCCGTAGGTTCATCTGCTTCTATGAATATTAGTCTTAGTTTTTGAACTTATGTTTGATACGCAAAACTTCCAATTACTGGAAGAGATTATCCCCATCTTTGTTTTATTTTTCCATAGCCTAGTGCAATTAAAATCACGTGTTTTTAAAACCAACTTATGTAATGTGTATATAATGTTTGTTAGCACCAAAGTTATTCCTTTGTAGATAACTTGCACAACATATCACAAATTGAATCAATTGAGCTAATATTTGATAAAGCTGTAATATAAACTTTAGTTTTTTTATGGAAAAATTTTGTTCTTTCAAGATAAGCAAACTAAACTTCACAAATCGTTTGTAATATTTATATGTAAACTGCTTTATATTTTATTTTTGTTTTTGAAAGTTCGCAAGGTTAAATAAAGTGAAAAAAGTTTGTCAATGAAGAGACAGGTTTTTAATATCAATACATATTATAATGCATATATAGTCGGACATCTCTATAACGAACTTGCATAAAGCGATAACTCCTCTATAACGAAATTATTGACCGGTCCAAACGACTTAGTAATAGAGAAGTCCGACTGTACATGCATTATAATATGTATTGATATAAAAATTGTGTTCAGTACCAATAATTTTTCTATTTGTCGTTAATCTTATTTAGAAATCTGTCTCTATTACTGACAACCTTCTTCTACTTTATTTAACCTTGCTAATATGCAAAAAACAAAAATGTCTGCCTGAAATGTCTAACCGTTCGCAAAACATATTTTTTGACATCACAAATATTTTTAATTTTCTTTTCATTACTAATATGTTATCGACCTTTCTATTGATGTATGTGGGTTTTGTACGACGATAGCATGTCTATGGTGCTTTTAGGGAGTTTAAACGTAATTTTCCTCCCCAATTTGTTTTTTTTTTTTTTTTTTTGTTATTAACAAAATGTTTACTGTTCTATATTCCTTAACTCTTAATTAAACATTTTTAGACTCATAAACATGTACATATATACCATTATAAAAAAAAAATATGTAAACGTGCGTAACACTAACTAGCCTTTGACGTGAAACACGTTGACTATGAATGACACTAAATGAATTTAAAAATGTTTGATATATTGTATATACACAATTTTTTAAATTTTCATTATCTTTTGTATAGGCAACTATTGGTCGGTGATAGCTAAAATATTATACATAGCAACCCGACCCGGATTCGCACGGGTAGATAGATAGAAAGATAAACTAGTATTTTAAATTAGTACTCCATTTGGACAAATAAAAAAACAACACTTCCTTACACTACAATTTTTTTATAGGAACCACCTCACCAGCGGCTCTACAGCTCGGCGGGTATGTCAAGGTTATTTTACCAAAATAATGTTTTATTTATGGAAACTAAAGTTCCACGCTGGTAAGGTGGTTCCAATAAAAAATTTTAGTGTAAGGAATTGTTATTTTTTATTTGTCCAAATGAAGTACTAATTTATCTTCTAGGGTGAACTGCACAGAAGTGAATGATGATCCGATTTATCAAGATGGCTTTTCGACATAAGTATGTCTTTTTGTCAAATATTTTAAGAAATCCAATCTTCCAGTATTTAATTAATATCATTCCCTACTTGTTTTTGTTATTAATTTTTGTAATATTGCACGCTGTTACAATTAGACATGTTTCAACCAATACAACAACGCGTCTACTATACGTTTTAAGAATGAATTTGAATCTTACATACCTACATATATTTTATTACAATTTATATAATCTTCTCTGCATATAGTTTAGTGTTTATGTAAAGATTAATAATATATATTTAACATTAACTAGTCTAAGTCTACTCTAGCTAGATTTTTCTCTACACTGTACAAGTACCTTAACAGTCAGCAAGTAAAGTTAGACGGCTCTACACTTCCCTAAGTGGATTTACACTCTGCTCGCAACTAGTCAACATGATGAAACTGTGCGAATTTACTAGCAGATGCTGAAATCGCTGGCCTAGTATATTGCAAACTAGCCAAATGGAAATGAGCCTTAATAATTGAGCGTAAGCGACACTTACTGTCTCATTTTGAGCATCTTTGCTTTAAGTACATATTCATATAATGCTTGGTAGGCAAGAGTGTTAAGGCTACGAAGCTCTGCACAAAGAGGAGACGAAGATAGAAAACCTTGAGTATATGTATTCTATTTCATTCTCTCTCAGGCTAAATATTATAGATGTATAGTTTAGTTTATCTCTATTTAGAGCCTCTTTTTTCGTTTCATTTCGTTTAAAATCACTCACCGGCGCTAAAAAAAAGTTTCCAGTTAAATAAACGTTACAATTCCCCAAAGCCTATAACTTTTAGAGTTTTCGAGATAACTTTTGTGATAAACATAGAAAACGCAAGTAAAGAGAGCACAATTTGCGTATTTGTGGAGACTTCAAAGCATATCTACTTGCTGTGTCTTTATTATTGAGAAATACCGACAAATTTCATTGCCGTACGAAATTAATAATTTTCAATCGCTTAATTAGCTTAATTAGTTAAAGCAATTTTTCAGTAGCAAAGTAGTTATAAATAAAAACTTAAATCTGTAAAAAGTAAATTAAGAATGCGAGTATTATATAAATTATGGGTTAATAAATAAATAATAATAATTATTTTCAATCAGTTCTCCGATTATAGAAGAAATTAGTCCATGTTTTTTTTTTTCAAAAACAGCGCTTATATGAAGTATGTGCAATTGATCGATTGAAACAAAATTTCATAAAGCTTAAAGCTGCACAATAAACCTTTGAATATTTTTGTATAAAAAATCTTTTACATTTGTTAAGATTTTCAAGCGAAGCTTCATAAATCATATTCAAATGATATCACACTAAATGTAGAAATTGGGTAGAAAGATATGTATGCAAAAGTTAATATTCTGTCTTGTTTACCCTTTGAACCGAAAAAACCTAACCCTATTTTTTTTTTAATTCTTTGATTTATATATTTAAAGATCGAGATACTGAAAATCATCACGAAACACTAAATCTTATAATTAAATCACTGAAATCACCATCAATGATATGTGAGGGCACACATTTCGATGGCAAGATACCACATACTTTCATCATATTCGGCGCATCGGTAAGATTAGTTTTGAATATTTTAATTTTATTTAAATCAAATGCCACTTTTCCGCGTGCATCAACAAATAAAGGGTGACTTGGCAAAAAAGAAAATTTATCCAACGCTTTGGTGGCTTTACCGTGATGATTTATTACCGGAACCGACAAAATTTTGTGGATATGCGCGTTCGAAACTATCACTGGAACAACTAAAGGAAAGCTGTAAACAGTACATGAAAGTAAACCAAAGCTTTAAATAAGATAATTGAAAAAAAAAGAAGTTTTTTACACATTTCTATTTATTGCTATAATTCGTTCAACAGGTACAGGCGTGCGAACAAGATAAGTATAATGAATTCTGGAAATTGAACTCATATGTATCAGGGCGTTACGATGGTCGTATCGGTTTCGAACTGCTTAATCAACAGTTAGAATTGATAGAAAATAAACACAGAGCAAATCGCATATTCTATTTAGCTTTACCGCCATCCGTTTTCCAAGAGGTGACAGTGAATATTAAACAGATCTGTATGTCAGAACGGTTCGTAACCATTCCCGTTTTTCTTATTTGATATTTTTTATCAACAAATATTTTTTACTAG
>JAWNKV010000799.1:0-91224 GCA_035041805.1 Amiota mariae
TAGGAAAAAAAAAAAACAAGAAAATAAATAAATATGGATAATATGAAATACCAGCCTCTGACCCGATGGGGGAAATTTATTTGCACATAGTAGCGAGCTATGCCCCTACTCACAGCTATGTGTGGTCAGATACATATGAATTAATAAACTACAATAATGCAGATGGTAAACGTGACCCAAATCAGCGACATCCAGTTCATCCAGCCTGCAGTGTGATCAGGAGTCCCGTAGGCAGCGAATGACGATGGTATTAATCGATGATGGGGATATCTCGGGTGAGAGAACGTGATAGAATTTATTATATGATGTGC
Source organism: Amiota mariae (assembly GCA_035041805.1). Classification (NCBI taxonomy): domain Eukaryota; kingdom Metazoa; phylum Arthropoda; class Insecta; order Diptera; family Drosophilidae; genus Amiota; species Amiota mariae. Next base: position 312 of record JAWNKV010000799.1, read on the forward strand.
ATAAAACTCGGAAAGGATCGTGTAGGGTATATTTAGTAGGCAATGCTAAAGGAACAAAATTTCTGGTAGGACGACTAGGACACAAAAGTTTAACAGATTCAATAGCTCAGCAGAATCGATTTCCCCAACTATGAGCTTATGAAGAAAACTAATCCCAAGAGCTATCCTACGATGCACCAAAGATGGAAGACTGATAAGAAGGAGCCTATTAGAGTAAGATGGCAAACGCAAATTAGGATTCCAGTTTAGGCCACGATGGGCAAACAGGAGAAATTGTTTCTGTACAGACTCAATTCGAACTTGAGTATTTATACGAGTATATTGCGGTGACCAAATGCAAGAGCAATACTCGAGGAGTGGACGCACAAGAGATATAAAAAGAGTCCTTGCGGTATAAGGGTCATTAAATTCAATAGACGATCGTTTAATGAAACCAAAAACACTCTTCGCTTTATTTACGATAGAAGAGATATGTTGTTTAAAATACAGCTTGGGATCAAACTGGACACCGAAGTTATTAAAAGCAGAGACTCGAGTTGGACGTATTCAATCGTGTATGTAAACAAATGAGGTTTACACCGATGATACGTCATGAACTTACATTTGGAGATATTTAGATATAAGTAATTAGCAGAACACCAAGAATGTAAAGAATCAAGATCCTCTTGGAGTCTGAGATGGGAGGCACCATCATTAAATGAAAGGCACAATTTTACATCATCAGCGTACATGAGGACACGAAAATGTGAGATCGAAAAAGGGAGATCATTTACAAAAAGATTAAACAATAATGGGCCTAGATGGCTCCCTTGAGGAACTCCAGAAGTGACAAAGACTGGACCAGAAAGAGTGGACTTAAATAACACGCGCTGAACCCTATTTCTCTAATAAGATGCAATCCAACAAAGAGATGTTGTGGAAAACCTAAAATGTCAAGTTTATGTACAATCAGATCATGATTAACAGAATCAAACGCCTTACTGAAATCAGTGTAAATAACATCAGTTTGACGTTTGTCCCTAAAACCAATCTCTGAAGTGATAAATTGAAAAGTTTCAAAAGTGATTTACACAGAGACTCCGCACAGTGCTTAAGCAGACAACTAGGTATTTTGTCTGGGCCGTGTGAGTAAGTGGATTTCAACGATTTTAAATTTGTTACAATGGGAAATGGGATAAGTGGATTGAAAGAATTTTGCAAACAGATCTGCAATACCCAAATCAGTGTGGTCATGTTCCTTAACTAGATACAATGATGAGGGAAATAAGGAAGATTTACGCTTTGAGTTCACAAAGTTATAGAACTGCTTGCTGTCTACAACGTGTGAGATAGTTATTATAACAAAGGTTATTTAACGAAAGAAAATTAGCCCGGACCACACAAAAGTTAGCAAAAGCAATAGAAGAGCCAGAACTTTTAAATTTTTTGTATACGCTCGACTTAATGTTCTTTAGGTTAGAAATTCTTCTTGTAAACCATATGTTCCCCATAACATCAAAAATATTGTATATCACTTCATAGAAAAAATTAATAGCAGTAGTCATATCACTGCAATTGTACAAAAAAGACCAATCTATTCCGAGAAAGACTTCATTTAGTTGGGCAAAGTTCACTTTGCGAAAACAGAATCGACGCATAGAAGAAGATGTGGAGTCTGAAACAGGACGGGTTACAGAATGGGATATTTCTAAAGTTGGATGGTAAGTATCCTCAGGAATACTTCAAGGTTGGCATCTTGACACAGAAGTACCAGTCATTATTAAACACAAGATCAAGTGATCTATTGTAATTGTTTACTACAGAGTTCATTTGAAACAAGGAAAATTCAGCCAATGTGTCCAAGAAATCATGTTGTGCTGAAGGAACTAGATACTTCGAGATTCCAAAAAAGGACCATGAAATGAATGGGAGATTAAAATCACCTAGCACGATGAAAGAGTCACGGTCCCGAAGAATGTTATTAACAGAGTTAATGGCTCTAGCATGACACATATAGGTTTCCAAATTGGAATTAGGTGGAATATAAGAACACGATATATAAACAGATTCATGAGGCAGAAATAACTTCACGCAAATAAACTCAATATTTGCTGAACAGTTTAGATCAACGAATTCTGATCTTAGGTGAGAGACAATAGCAATGAGGACACCACCTCCGCGTCGAATAGGGCGATCTTTTCTATATGTGATGAAATTTGAACAGAAAATTTCGTTGCTAAGAATACCAGAGTGTAGCCATGTCTTAATAAATATAAATATTCTAACATTTTGATATATTATAGAGATATGATGAAGGCAGGAAGCTAGTTTTTTGGAGCCGAGCTTGGAGCCGAAGGTGAACTAGTAAGTACTGGAAGCCTAACAGTACTAGGTCTATTCCTACTCTTATGTTTAAAATCATGAACAACCATATTTGGAGGCCAGAATTGCGCATAACAAACTTCGTCGAATGATTCGGAAGGCACACTAATCTTGAACGACGAAATATGCCTATGTTGTGAAAAATTGAATTTTTGAACACTAACCTTCACATTAGTCTTAGAAGCAATATACCTATTAATGTCATCACAGGTGGTATCATAAGACAGTCTTGATAGGAAATTTGTTTCCGAAGGGCCACTACCGACAAGATAGGTGGTGAATCCACATTCAAAGATGGCAATATTGGTAAAGGTTCTAGGGTTGCCGCAGGTTGATGAAGAAGAAGCCTGGTTGGATTCGTCGGGTAAAGGTACAATTGAGGTATGGGGTATACCACCATTGATGGCATCATTCCTCGATGACCGCTTAGAAGCATTGATGGCAAAATTCCCGTTTTTGTCCACAAAGGTGTTCGACGAAGGTGGAGAAGAAACGGGTCTAAAACGTTTGGAGGAGGATACCTGTATTACAGGCAGCACAGGAGTTGAGGTAGGATCGGCTGGAGAGGCAATTGTGGCAGGAACAAGAGGAGTGGTGGAAGGTAGTTGGGGAGAAGCGTGGTTGCCCATAGGAGAAGGTGACAATAAGAGAAGGGAAGGAGGTGAATCGAACTGATATTTAGTGAGTAAATCAGTGCTCGAATCAAAATCAAACGAAAGTTGCTTTACAGCACTATTCAATTTGATAAAATTGTCACGTATACTACGATACATTGCCGAAAAATCAACCTGACTTTTAAAACAGGATGGGCAAGACCACGTCAAACTGCCACAAAATGTTTTGGATCTGCTGATAATCTTGTCATGGTCACGGCCGTTCAGTCCCGCACACTTCAAGTGTGAAAAATTGTCGCACAGCCTACAACGTACTGCGCGTAGAGAATAAACATCAAAAGTATTCTTATTTTTACATGAAGGATTAAAACAAATCATATTCACGAAAAAATAATAAATAATAAATAAAATTAAAAAAAAAAAAAAAATTATGAAAAATTAATTTTATGAAAAAATTACTAATAGTACACACTGTAAGTGATAGCGCACAAAAAATCAAAAAAGCCCAAGGCAAAAACAAAATGTTACAGAAAGTAAAGTGATTAATAACAGTTTGGTTTCGCAACAACAATCCTCACAGATAATAACTTTGAAATGTTATATAAAATAACAAAGATAAAAATTATGAAACAATGCAAAAACAAAAATGCACTAATCACTTGAAAATATAATGAAAATACCTCAATTAGAAAATATTAAAACTATTTAAAAATGTATGCACCACTAACAAACCCGAAAACACGATCAATTTAAAGTTATGCACAATAATATAAACAGTAATTATTATTGACAAAATAAAGTACAAAAAAAATTCAAAATATTTATTATAACAAAAGTAAACACGTCCGCTCTCTTTGAAAATCACAAATTTATGTTATCAGTTTTTCGTTGTATTTTGTTGACTGCATCAAAACTCGCATCTTATAGATAATATTTTGAAAGCGATAAGTCCCAGAAAGGAACCTTTTTTCCCAAAGAAGCACGTTGATGCAACGTTAAAGTTTGGAAGACATCATATAAATTGTGTTGGTTTCAGGACATATTTTAGTCATCCACCAAATACAGAATACCATCTCTAATACACTACCAGTACAGTTAAACATGATGGTCTGAATATTATACAACAGTATGGGGGCTTGGGCTTTCTTTTTGTATACTGGCCCTATTTCTATAATCTGTGGCATTATGGACAAATCAGTGTGCTTTAAGACATTGAAGGATGTAATGCATATGATATTAAAATGGAAGTTTCAACAGGAACATAATCCTTTTAGACTTATATAAACATGTAACGCATGTATCTTTCAGTATTATTCAGTTTTGTTGACCAGACTTGCCAGTTTATAACAAAGGGATCTGTAAATATTCTCATTCTCAAAAATACAATATTTAAAAACTTTTTCATAATTTTACCATTGCGACCAGTTAGAACTTACGATCCAACTGCATTTCTATTTTTAAGAACACAGCTGTATGACCAAAATCAACGATTTCTTTTCCTAACCATATCCACATTTGCATGATTTATCCATTTCGGCTATTCCTTATTTGCAAACCTGAAGAAATGATCGGGATGAACGTAATGTATAATTAGAGAACAGTACCGTATGAAAGAATAAAAAAATGTGGGGGAATAAATAATAATTTTGTACTATGGAACTGACCTGACATTATAAGTGTCTGACCCGTATCCACTAACCTTTTAAATTTCAAGACTCTCGGACTATTAGATGGGGCGTGAAGAGTATTACAACTTCGGCATAGCAAAAGTTAGTCTGTTTTTATATTTTTTTTTTTTCTAAACTCATACATTTAGTAATTTTAACATTTCCCAATAAATTTAGTAATGTGTCCTTTCTCCCTTGTTGAGAATAACTTCGGCCACTGCAGTAAAGTGACATTTTGGAGCTCAATCCATGACTTAACCACCCGAGCAATGTGTATCGGGGCATTGTCGTTCTGAAAATGTAATGGCAAATCAGCAAATAAATTTTTAAATGGGGTAAAGCAGTTTCATTTACGCCAATGTAAGTCGTTGCCTTCATATTTGATGTCAAGAACTGTAATTCGCATTTATCATATTGGAGATGGCTCCCCACACCATCACACCCCCCTCCCGATAGTGAAGGCAATCCAACTGGTGTTCCTCCTTTCATAGGTCATGGAAATAATAATTATATCCGTCTGGACCTTCTAAATAAATTTTTTTTTCGTTCGAAAAGACAACTCAGAATTCTACATCATGTGCGCTTGTGCAAAATTTAAGCTCATTTCTATACGAGTCACATTATGTGTTGGTTTTTTCTTCAATTTTAGTCTTTGCAAATGTGGTGCATTCCTGATCACTCTTTGAATAGTGCGTACGGCCAATTTAGCGCCAACATTTGCCGTGATCTTTGCTGCCGTTTCATTAGAATTGAATGCTTCTCTCAAAATAGCTCTCTTTTCAGTATTTTAAATCTTCTTATTATTGCCCCCTTTATAATTTTGCCGCATTTATTTTTTTAACGACTTATTGGGCAGGATATCACTTTACGATAACCTACCGACTTTTTCTTCAATGTTTCACTTATTGACAACACCGACTGCTTATAGGCTTCAATTTTGGATTTCTTTTTCACAGATAGAGTTTTCCCTTTACCCATATTAAAGGTAATAGATTACTTGATCAGCAAAAACAATTTGGTTTTCATACGTGTCCAAATGATGAAGATCAACTAAATAGGATTTGCATGTGCTAACCTGATGTTGCAAAAACAAATCACTTTTTTCATCGAAAATAAAAGAAAATAGCAAAAACTTTATAACGGGATCTTTCCAGTGGATGCTCTCTTTACCAATGAGAGCACATACGAAAATGAGTAAAATAGGAAACAAAACAGTAGCTGTGTGTTAACAAAAACAAAAACAACAACAAGAACAATTGTTTTAAAATTATGAGGGGTCTGCTAACCTAATGTCGCGCAATATATAGTAACATACTTAGTTGTCTTTTACCCTATTACACACTTTTGTAAATAATTTTCATAATAATTTACTTTGTTGGAAATATGAATAATTAGCTAATTTATGCATGTCAAAGCCACATCTTCAGATTTAAGAAATCTTGATACGTGTAGTAAGCAGATTTAAACGTAGATCAACTATATAAGTGTATGTACATACATACATACCTACACATAATAATTATAATAATTTTCGGGTTATTTAAAATTAAATATATATTTTGAATTATGTAATTAAAAGAAAAGAAATAACTTAAATTAAGTACTATTTACTAAAATAATATGTTAATGAAAAATATACAACAAGAAAAATATTAAAAGTTTTAAGTCATAAATATGTATGTGTTTAAGCCTTGAACCTATAAAATTCAAACTATAAGGGATTTAAATAAACTGAAATTGAAATAGAAATAAATTTTATATGAAATGCATTTATAACATATATAAGTACATAATACAAAATATTTATTGGTTATTTACTTTTCTATCAAAAGTAAGGAGATTCTAATCGGTTAGTGATGCGAATATAAATACTTTCCTACTCAATTATCAACCTCACCTGTACTTTAGTGCATCCTGTCGATAACAAAAGACGCTCTGGTGACCGAGTACGTCTGAAAATCGGCTTAAGCGACGTTTTGCTGACAACCCACTCGCTGAAACTCTGATTGTCATGAAAGCATCACAGAAGCCTCGGATGAAAACACAAAATGTGACCGGATAAATCAAAAAAGGAAGAAGAAGATATGAAAAAGCTAAAGATTAAAAATTGGAGAAGGACAACAACGAATCGGGTAGATCATATGGAGGTCCCAAGTACAGCAGGCCAATACTCACAAAGAGCTGTAGCGCCAATTATGATGATGTTAATCATCATATGTGTTAACTTTCATTAATAATAAATTAAATAAGCTGAATCAAATTTGAAGAAAAGTTAAAATAGATACATTTATGGTTCTCAATATGTATACTTATTAATATTGGTAAGACATTTATTCGCCATAAGAAAACACAAACCATGTATGCATTCAGATATGAGTTAATTTCCAAGAATAGCAATGACCACAAATGAAATGTAAGAATTGTTCTATTGATCTTGAATATCAAGACATTCAACGAATAGCTTTCATTTATATTAGACTAATTTATTTTTTTATTGTGAATGTTTCTATATCTAGTAGTTTTATTTCTAATTCCAGTTTGACAGTCTACTTCCATTATTAACGTATTGGCTTAAGCATCAGAACTACTTATTTCACTGAATTAATTAATTAGACACAGTATAAGAGATTACTTATTTTGATTATTATTGCAGTTTTTAAATGCTGTTTAAGATCTGAATCAATTATCAATTGGTATTTAAATGGTTTCATAGCTTAAAGGTTCTGTGGCTACTTAAAATCGTAACTAATTTTTTTACTACAATAAAAAAAAATAGAGTCCCGTTAGTTCCCTATGGGTACGGAACCCTAAAAAATCGATATATGTATATAAATCATTTGCCTCATGTTTTTCGGCTCATCACTTGAGTAGGCTTGACCGATTTGGCTGAGTATTATTTTGTTGTGTTCGTAATTATCATCTGAATGTTTGTATGAAATACTATAAAATTTTTGGAAAATCTATCGGAAAGGTCGGAAATGGTGGATACATTTTTGCATATAAAGCTTGGTGACACATTATCAAATATCTCAGATAATTAGATATATCAATATTATTTAAAAAACTCTTTTTGAAGTATAAGCCACAACAAAATTAATATTATTTCGATCATTCCCTTACAAAGCTGATTTTGTCATGGATCAGCAACGCGCGCCGGTACTAGTAGTATAATAATAATAAATTAATAATATAAATAAGTATTATTGAAATACATAAGATCTAGAGTTCCCCAAGGTAGCATACTGACACCTATTCTATACTACATATACATCAGATTTACCAATTATAAGGAGTAATAACCTGCTGATTGCTACATATGCGGATGACGCTGCGTTTTTAGCTACAACTGACGATCTACACTATTCCTTGGCTATAACGTTGGAACATCATGGTGAACACTGACGCATATTATATTCACGCTTAGGCATCGAAGTTGTCCTCCAATCTCCCTTAACAAAGAAAACATTTCCTCAGAGTACACCACCAAATACCTGGGGCTTACCCTCGATAGACTTGGATGGCTCACATTAAACGTAAGCGCTATCAGTTGGCATTTAAAACGAGGAAAATGTACTGGCTTCTTAAGCACAGTGCAAAACTGTCTCTGCGCAACAATGTAAGAACATATGGAATATAGTTGTGGGGATTTGCTTCGCACTCTAACATTAAGATACTCCAGAGATTCCAATCAATGTTTAAAAAGGATAAGAAATCGTTCGGATTGGCTACCAATTAATTTTTAGAAGTTTTAGTTCATTTGTACCAGATCAAAGAGCTTAAAAACTATTGGTACGTATCCATTCAGGGTCGCTAGTCACTAGACCTGATAATAATATAAACAATATCAAAGATCTACTAAGATCTATTACCAATGGTACATATTGTAAGATCATTGGGGTAAGACTCAAGTCATGCTTGAAGGCTTGCAATGCTTTCTGCTGAATCCATATTATACTATAGCATTTTGATTATCATCGAAATAGTAATTAGAAGTATTAAATGAAGGCTTATATTTATTATGTTATTTTATTAAAATATGATTGTATTTACATATGTACGTATTACGTACATATTCAACATAATGAAGTTTATTTTAATTGTTCTTCGATAACAAATATAAAAACATACAAAATTTGTTGTTTTATTTTCGAAAATTGTACAACAATCATTGACCGCAACACAATAAATAAAAAAATGCAAACATAAACAAAAATTCAACGAAAAAATCTGAAAAGTTTGCTCATCAAATTAAATCAAACACAATCTCAATCTCAATGTTTAACAAAAAATTGACTGAAACTGCTGACTGAAGACAACTTCAATATTAACTAACATTATCATCATGGTTTTCATTATCATCATTAACATTATTTTCATCTTTTCATTTATTCATTCAGTTGCTAGCGTCCGGGCAGAGCCAGGTCGGGCCGTTTAAAGACCGAACATTTTAACGGTTGCTAAAAATTATCAAATGTTTGTTCAGTTGTTGGTTGCTTTTTTTATTTTTTCTTATTTTCTTTTATTTATTGTGTATTTTTGTATTGAAAAAAAAAAGGCAACACTCGGAGGTAATTCCATTATTTGTGTTACAAAGTTAGTAGGTTTCTATGATGTACATAAGTACATGCCATATTTATCTTATGATTGTATTGCATTTTTTTGAAATGTAGTGACAATAAACCTTAGTAACTACCGGTGTGGATTAGGTTATTTTTAAAAAGAAGATGATGATGTAAGAGCCCATTAGAATGAAAGTTTTCGATATATTGAAGGTAATATTTTTTTTATAAGTTTTTGCATTGTAAGAAGCATTCTAAAGTGCATCTTTGAACAAATTTTATATAGATTTTGTATATCTATGATTTATATGATTGAAATTTCTACTATGATTAAAGTTTTTGTAAGAAGAAGCTTTTGTCTAAAATATGGTATAACACCATTGCTGTAGGCTAGTTTATGTCTCGTCACCACCATTCATCGAGATCCTCAAATCCGATGTGAAATCACGATATCAGACGATTAAGCTCACTCAAGATAATTCCATTTATAGGCTGCCAATCAAATTTTTTATATTATATGTTGTTGATAGATGTCTTAGAATTTCATGTCCTTGTATCTATTTTTATGGGTAACAAATGCTTTCGCATAAGCACAATTGACTGTACATCTATGATATGAGGTGAACCCACCGAAATTTCCCCCCTATGATAGACCTTTCCCTTTCTGGAACTGCTTTCGCATTATTTCAGGATGGAGTCTTAATCTGTTGATTATACACTTGTTTGTGTTCAGTTCCTGTTATTTAGAGCATAAATGAATGAATTAATAATACTGGTAAAAAAAAATTAATAAATTCTTTATAACATGTTAAGTACAATTTTATTAATTTGAATAGATAGTTGGAAATCAAATTTTTAATAAACTAATACGTAGATTACCGACACACAGTATGAGATTTTAATCAAATCTGAGATGCCAAAAGTAAAATAAAAAAAAAAAAATATTTCTCCGATCGCACAATTTTTTGATATGGAATAGACAAACAAAAGTTAGCATGATAACCGTTGGCGAACTTGTCTGACTGCGACAAATACAGAAACTCATTTCACAGTCTGCAATTTTTGGTGACATAACTTTTATTGCATAAATATTTTAATACTTATAAATCTTTTTGATTTTATTTACTTGGACATTTGGTAACAACACTGCTTAGTTCCTGAAGCTTAGGTATATGTAATCTTCTATTTTTATTTTCAATTAAAAGAGGCAATCACCAAAAATTGAGTGATTTGAGAATTTGTTTTTTTTTCAATAGAGTAAACCTTACATAATCCTGTAGAATCCCAAATTAATATTAAATATGTCTAGTTTTATATTCTTCAATCAGTTGTTGCTAGTTTTTGTTCGATTTTTTTTTTATTTCTATTTTTCAAACCCGTATTGCCGTACTTAATCACATTTTGAGTTTAAATGGAAGAGATGTGGATCACCTCAAATTAAAAATATATGTGATAAAAGATTTTTTATAATTTTCGCGCAATATGGGAAAGTTCTAGTCGAGTAAATAACCGTTTTCTTGAACTAAACTCTGACAGGTTATCAAAAAATATGGATTTAACAGAATTTATACTTGATGTTGTTATACATCACTGTGCGACGTCCAGCAGACATTCTACACAAGTCGTAAGTTACCGAATATAGTAGGGAATATATTTATACATTTATAAGTATAATTTCTTTATTAAATAATTCGTATTCTAAAAAAATTTCTTCATTCAAAGCTTTAGTTTTTTTTTTTTTGATGCGCCAATGGGGTGTAAATCTTCTAAATATCATAGCAGACCGACCCACTAGAAAGCACAATTCACCGCATAAGCAGTCTCATGTGGTGTCTACGCTCTAAAGCCACCCCGGACTACACTGGCTCTTTTTTCAACACTGTCAGGACCACCAATCGAGGTATTACTGCAATATATGAATTTTGTAATATAATTTGTTCGATTGAAATCCGTAAATATTGTTTATTTATTTTAGTATTACATTAGGGATTATATTCTTGTATTTTAATTTTGAGTTGATATCTGAAAAACTAAGGTTTTTATCTGATGTTTTACAAACCTCACGACTAAGTGATAAATACGAGTACCATTCATAAAATAAACAAATACTTATAGTTAAAATTCAGCCGAACCGGTTGTTAGTATTTTGTTCGCAAATATTCAACGTTTTACTACTATAAACCCAACAATTTACTTATTTCATTTTCGCAGTTTGTACGAGTATATTTTGTAAGTATATTTGTTATTTTATTTAACAAACAATAAACCTTCAATGTTGCATTCAAGCGTTTAACTTCCTAGTTAATGTTTTTATTGTTAAGCTAGTAGTTGCATAAATTTCACCAATCACTCATATGTAGTAGGGTCAAAATGATATTTAAATTTAATACATTGTTATCTATGTACTATAATAGAAGTTTCTGACACAATTTATTTTTGTGCCATGAAAATTTGAAAAATTATAAGTCCTTTTTAAAATAATGTTTATTCCAACAAGATAAAATTAATTACATTAATGCTACCGAAAATTGGAAAGTTTATGAAGTAAATATAATATTTTTTCATAAGCTAAACATTTATTTTCAATTGTGATCTAATAAGAAATAACTTAAATTTGATAATGTATAATCTAATAAAACAGGTTTTTGAGTTATATTATACATATATTTTTTAATGTTTTGATTTACCATAAGCAAAATATGCGATCCACTTATGCTATATTATTTATTACTGCTTATATATTAAAATTTATTGGTTTTTTTATAAAAAATATTCATTTTGATTTCATCAAAGACTACATAAACTCCATTTATAAATAGTTTTATTTATTGATATTTCTTATAACTTAAAATATGTACTTTTAAATTTATTAATACACTTTCATGCTGGTTCAATTGATTCATTTCTTATAAGCAATCAACATGGATACTAGTCTATTAACTTCTAAGAATAATACAATTTTAAAAGGATTTAATTTTACGAAAGTCAATAAAAATAATTTCAGTTTGAAGGACTGATATTTTTTATCATCAGTAATTTTTTTGAATAAAACAAGGTTTTGGAAAACAATTATTTCTAACCCTTCATACTCAAAATACTCTTAAGTGGAACGCCTGGCGAAAATTTAACTGCTACAAAATCTAATATTGCTTATTTAGTTTCTAAGAAACAGGAGTCCAGATAAAGCAACAAATGAACCGATTTTCTCTAATTCAAAGATTTATTTGCATATAACTGTTTGACTATATACAATAATATTTTTGTAAGTAGTCAGATAACGACGGCTGCGAAAAATGATTTGAATGTAAAAAGAAAGATCTCTTACAATATTCCAAGGTCGGCAAACTCTCTTGTTAACGCCCTCCACGTGGGTGCCGTCCGGACAACATAATTTTCTTAACCTGTCCGTGATGCATTATAGCAACGGCAGATTAAGGAAATGTGATGTGCAAAACCTTGTGGGTTGAAGGAAGATAAAAGCGGAATGGAATGAGACTACAGTAATGCAGGAGACTTGTAGAGGAACCCCTCAGGAAGGAGTCCAATTTTCTATGATAAGTATTTAGGAATACATAAGCAATTAAAGCAAGACATATTGATATGAGGTTACACAAAACTAGTTCAATGATCTACAAATATCCTGGCAAAATTGTAAATGGTGTATGTAGAGAAAGGTTTTCAGATTTAGGCAGGTGCCAGAGTTGGGCTTTTGCGATTTGGACTTATTAAAGAACGTTTGCCATTTAATTACTCTTTGGCATATATAGTTAGCTTGAACTGTGAAAACAAATTTTTTTTTGTGTACTATTTTTCTTTTATATTTGATTATTATAATATTAATTACAGAAATAGAAAAAGAAACAAACTATACCATTTATAGATAAACTTACAGACTGTCTTTACAACGAGCTCTCTACTGCGCTATATATGTTATAACATGTTATAAGGTGAATCAATAATGTGTAAATATGTAACAAAAAATTAAGAAAACATTACAAAGATTAGACTTAAACTTAACTTAAAGATAAAAACAGGATTTGGGAAGGAAAAGGTAGGTGGGGAATTGGGACCGAGGGGTATCTGGTTATTCGGATAACCACCAGAACGCTGCATTTAAATACTGGAAGCTTGTGTAGTAGGGCGCCATTATTAAATTATTTTCGGGAGTTTCCAGGCATTTGTAGATGTGGTTGCGGATAAGATTTATAATGAAGTTGTCTATTCTATGCATATGTGCTGCCTCATAAAGAGCTTTATTTGAGCCGGTGCGTGGTATTAAACATTTTCTTTCAAACAGCCTTATTATTTCCATGTACGAAGGTGAGATGTTAAACCAAACAGGACATGGATATGTTATACTCGGTCTTATTAGAGCTTGATACATTGTGATTTTAGCTCGTGTATTTATCTATTTGGAAAAGAACAGATTTTTATACTCTTCACGCAGTGAAAAGTATTATAAGTTTGTCATGAAGTTTGTAACATACAGAAGGAGACATCGGAGATCCCATAAAGTACATATATATATTCTTGATCAGCGCGATGAGACGATGTGATCTAGCCATGTCCATCTTTCCGTCTATCTGTCTATCCGTCTGAATGTCTGTATGTATGCAAACTAGTCAATCAGTTTTTGAGCTAGAGAGCTAAAATATTTCACGGAGCTTTCCTTTCACCATACGCAGTACATTTGTCGGAATCAGCCGAATCGGACCATACAAACCTGGATCCAAATTCAAATTCTTATTGTACTATCGACTTGAAATTTGGACACTATAAGTGTCTTATCAATATCCACCAAACATATAAATTTCAAGACCATCGGCCCTTTAGGTGAGTACCCTCCATACAAACCTGAATCCAAATTCATGTTCTTATTAGACAAACTTTGTTTTTTATACTATTGACTTGAAATATGGACATTATAAGTACCTGACCCAAATCCACGAGCCATACTCGTATAATTTTGAAGACACTCAGACCACTATAAGGGGCGTGAAGAGTGTTATAACTTCGGCATAGTCAAAGTTTGTCTTTTTTGTGGTTTTTATGAATAGTATATTATAGATGAAAAATTTAAAACAGGATTTCATACAATAAAATAAATATACGATTGGGCTTTGGGTGCGACCGGCTTATCTGGTTGTTACGGTTAGGAGTCTATATTAGCTAAATAGCTCTTGAACTATTTAAACAAATTCATTATGAAATATTTGTGGTAACCAGTTTCTGATGATAATCGAAACAGTATTTTAATTGTGAAGTCATAAATGTGAATCTGATCTGTCGGATTGATCATTATTATCATGTTGTTAACTTATTAAAGTAGTTTATTCTACTTTCTATTGAGTTTTGTTAAATGTCAAGATGCTTTGGATATGATTCATCCAATTTAACAATCATTTGTTTTTGTATATCGAGCACAGAAGTTGGAATCAGGAAAAGAAATTCTGCCACACTTCATTGAAATCTATAAGAATTTGTGATGAATATTCTATGATTTATCTGCAACTTAGGTAATGAATAAAAAATGATATCAATAAAAATTGTTGTAATTTATAATTTGGGTTAAACCGGAATTGATTTTTACCATAGATGAAGTACCAATTATACGTAGAGATGAAATAAAAGTATACTTTCAGGATGATGAATTTATTCCTGGCCAAGCAAAGATGCCAGCTCAGGTCAATCACCTGGTGTTCTTTTTAAGGGAAATTCTTGGCATAGATGAATTCGTTAATAAATTTGTTAAAATTGATTTCGAAGGACTTAAGATATACATATGTGGTATCTGCCATCTGAAACAAATGAACTAAGTATATACTTAATATTACTTATGTAACAACAAGAAGTTTTCAATCTATCTTAGTTTCACGTTTTTTGGTAGAGTGTGGCCTAGCTATTGAGAAGTCTTAATTTGTTGATAATGTCTATAGGAAGCTTATTACTCAGTCAGATGTCAGTCATGATGTGAATTGTTTTGAGGCCACTTTAAAATTAGAATTTTACTCAAACTAAAGTTAATGAACGCACCCATCATGCGGGTAAGAACTGACATTAAGAACCATGACTGTCTCCCATTTAAAAAGATGATTGTTATAATAGAGTTAAGGATACACAAATTTGTGTTGATTGATATGGAGTTGTTGGATCTGATGTTATGGACTTATATCAATATACATACCATGTGTGTTTGTTTTTACGGAAGACTACATCCATACAAATTCCCCGGAGGCTGTTATTTTGCTCCACAAGAAGAATCATGAGACTTGTGGGAAATTTAAATAAGAAACTGTAAATGAAAATACACTTACATAAGTCCCAATTTAAATGTGTCTCTTATACTATAATGTCATACATGGTAGAATAACTTAGAATAATGATTTATTAATGTCTATCTAAACTGTTTGCAGTAACATCTTCAATTTTCTCAGAAGCCTGAAAATATGCAGCAATTTTCTCGCGTATGCTTAATGCGGCTGAGCTTTAGTAGTCTACATTTTGATATTGCTTCCAACAATATATTTTTATTTATTTCTTTTTGACCGTATGCGCTGCTGTTTACAGCACAGCTATCTTATTCACGCCTTCACAAGGTAAGTACGTTTGAAACACACAAAAAGAAATATGTCTGCATTTTATGCAATTTTTGAGAAATTTTTATAAAGAGCGGACATGAGCGGATGTGTTGTAAACAACAACAAACACACAGCTACTTTCAAAATGAAAGTTTCGTCCGCCATTCACAGTGTCGTCTGCTCAAAAATGTATGAATACTACGGTTTGATAACAATATCTCATTGTTAAAGAATAATGGGGAAAAGCTATCTGTATGGTGAAAGCTATTTTATTGATACACGAAGCCTTATTGTACAATGGCTTCGCCTTCAATTATCGCCTATGTTTATCAAAAAATATGAATACCATAGACAGGTAAACTCGCTCACCAAATTATGTATATTGTGCAACTGAGGTCTTTCTAACAAAGTGCAACTTAAGGAAGTTATGTTTGAGGAGTGGAGCAACAACAGCTTAAAATTATCACATCCAATGCCTAAAAGACTGAAATCAGTCATTTAAATAATAAGATATCCAACAAGATATTAAAAAAGAATATACAATTTTTATATTCTTCTTTGGGTGGATTCCATATTTGGCTTACCAACATAATTATACTAATTTTTCTTTACATAAATTAAATTTTTCTTTTGTTTTCACATGGGTTAGAAGTGTATTTATCACTGTTAAAAAAATATACATGATCTTCCTAATATGACTTGCTGCACCTTCACTATTGTGAATGATTGTATTCGTATGTAAATATTTAGTTTCTTGTCTTGTGAACATTAATCTAATTCAATATGATAATTTCTTATTTCATATTTATTGAATCCAAAATTTATAATAATACATACATACATATTCATTTTAATTTTTACAAATTATACCAAACTATTTCTCTACTAGCAAATTACACGTACAAGCCAATATTAAATAAATTGATAAAAACAATAACAGAAATAAATGAAGGCCCTGACAGTCATGCCTACTTAATAACTTTTGTTGACTTTTAGATTTAACTTTAGGTTATCGTTATAGAAATATAAAAAATAAATAGTTAGGTTAGTGTTCAGGTAGAGTTATATAATTTTACTTCCTTGTCAATCTAAGTTTATTTTTTTAATTAGAAAAAAAAAATCCTAATAAAAATTCTGTAAAATTTAAATGAAGAATATATGAATTTTTATAAATTTCAAATTTTTTATTAGATAAGATTAAAAATTAATATTTTTTTGATTCTGTAAGACGATTTTGATGAATTATACGATATATGTTACTCACAATAAAACTTTTTATCTTTCAGCAATTCGATTTTAAATCCAATGAGTGTCTCTTACATGATGCGCATACAAATAAACAAAAAAAATGAAAAACAAACACACAGACAAAGTCAATAATTTTATTATACGTATAGATATAGACAGATAGATTCATATATTTATATATCAGTAGGTTAATTATATAATAATATTTTTCTGGAAAAATAAGTAGTACAATATTATTTTTCTACAAATATAAGTAGTGAAATATAATTTTTCTTGAAAAATAAGAAATGAAAATTCTCATATTTGAGAATAAATATGGCTAAAAACAATATTCTGATAAATGGGAAAGATTGTACAGAATTATGTCGAATTTGTAGTAGTGACAAAGATGCAGCTGGAGAAATGCGTTCACTTTTTGATGGAGATCATTTCCCAAAATTAATTTATAATGTTATGTATATAAAGGTTGAAAAAATCGATGGTATGCCACATCTGATTTTTGAAGAATGTGTGGAATATTTGATGGAATTTTCCAAACTCCAGTCAGATTTCCGAGTTCCGAAGAGAATTACAGAACATTGCTTGAGAAACAAAAAACCGCTCGTGGACAACTCGATCATGAAATTGTGTCCTCTAATGTTCAGTCCAGTCTAAATGTTTTTTAGTAAAAAACATAATAGATAAAATTGCATTTAACGTCTGTGTTTGAATGGGATTTCGCAATTTCGTTTTCAACAAAGTTACTTATCTTGACTGAATATGCGTCAACTCTTGCATTTATATACGGCAACAACAACAAATTTAGAGCAAATATTGCTAGTTCGTATTTAATATACTCGTCCAAAAACTTTGCAGTATTTTCAATATTTTGCCACTTGATCATGTGAATAATAATATATGTATTATCGACATGGTGTAAGAAAACAAGGTGACGCCAATTTGGATTGTTACGCTCTCAAAATTCGCTCACTCTCAATTTTTAGTGAATAAGTATCATCAGTGTATTAAAACGCTGAAAAACACGCATTTAGTGTTGAACACAACGTGAATGTAAAAATTAGTGTTATGAAATCAATTTTTTGCGCTTTAATCAGCTGTGTTCGGAGAAATTGTGCTCAAAATAAAATTATTAAAAGGAAATTTAAATTGAAAATGCGGTGCAAATTGAATAAAATACTGAAATAAACAATAAAACAGTAAATTTTGTATTGTTCATATACTTTGCAAGCAGTTAAATATGCACATATGTTGATATGTAAACAATGAACATATGATAGTGTTGTGCAGCGTAAAAATCACGAAATAAGGAACATTTGCTGAGAACGACACATAGCGGTAAAAAATTGGCGGCACCTTGTTTTCTTACACCATGTATTATCGATTTCGTTGCTGTTAACTTTAAATAAATTAATTGACAACACTGGTTTGAAGGGAAAGGCATGCTGCAGAAAAAGCTATAATATAATGCTAATGCTATAGCTTTTGCCATACAAAGAGCTTTTTAACATTATCCTTGACAAACAAAATGGCACATGAAAAACATAAAAGCATACTTTCAGGCTTCTAAAAAAAGATGGCAGTGAACTAACCTCGAATTGATAGATTAAACTTTTTGTTTAAACAAAAAGAATCGAGAAAAAACGAAAGATGGAACAAAGAACCATCTAAAATAAAATGTAAATAGTATGTTGTTAATGTATATCAGGAACGACGGCTTTGTTTATATTGGCGTATTGTATTTAGTTAGTTATTTTCAAACAATTTTATTAGAAAATGTAGTGTTTTTTAACATAATACATACTTATTATAATTCTGTATATACAAAGCGTAAGTTGTTTAAAAACAATACTTAACTTTAAACTTCAGCTATGGACATCAAGGCATTCTGCAGTAGTTTTATAGCTGTTTGGCGAACTAGGCTTATTTAGTATTAATACAAAAATAAAGATAGTAAAATCGCCAAGTGGTCCTGAATACACTACCTCTTTATGTTGTTTAATAATTAAATTATAATTAGATAAACATACAAAAAAATCAGCCAAGTATGAGTCGGATTCGCACACGGAGAGTTCCGTACCATCGTAAAAGATTTTTTGCTTAAAATATTAAATTATGTGCATATTTAACAGCCTAAAAGTATACTACAATTAACAAAGTAAAAGAATACTAAAAAAAAAAAAAAAATAAAATCAGCCAAGTGTGAGTCGGACTCGCACACAGAGGGTTCCGTACCATCGTACAAGATTTTTTAATGTGAAAAATTTTCATGATAAATACGTTTTCATATAAATTATACAATTGTTTATGATATAAAAGGTTTTAAAAAGATGACTGATTGATTTTAAAATATGTCATAAATAATCAGCCAAGTAGTAGTAGTAGTCCCGGCGGGCTTTGCTAAGCCCCAGCAAAATTTTATCAAAATCCGCTTTGCACGGTAATGATAGAAATAATGATATTCATCTTCTCGGAAGTGAATAGTATTATAAGTTTGTTATGAAGTTTGTAACACATAGAAGGAGACAACGCAGACCACATAAGGTATATATATTTGCGATCAGATCGATGAGATGAGTTGATTTAGCCATGTCCATCGGTCCGTCTGTCCGTCAGTTCAAACTCCCAGTCCTTCAGTTTTTGAGTTAGAGAGCTGAAATTTTGTACATAGGTTTCGTTTTACTAAGCTCCGATCAAGTTCGTGAATCAGACGAATCGGACCAATAGGGGGGTACCTCCCATACAAACCCTTTTTTAAATTAATGTTCTTATTAGAAAAAGTTTTTCCTTTTTTGTATCGAACTGAAATTTGGACACTATAAGTCTCTGACACATAGCCACCAACCTTATAAATTTCAAGACCCTCGGACCACTAGCTGGGGCGTGGAGAGTATTAAAACTTCGGCATAGCCAAAGTTAGTCTTTTTTGTATTTTTATTTTGTTTTTACTCACAATTCAAAAATAGATATTTCACAAGGCTAATTGGCTGATTTAAAAATATGTCTCTCAGCTTTATATGCAAAATTTGATCCATTAATTTCGACCGAATCAGAAGGTCGATTTTGTTACAGGAATCCTTCTACAATAAACCAGTCAAAACCGCATTCAAATCGGTCTAACCCGTTTCTGAGATTAGCGTGCGTAGACAGGACAGCCGACCGCCGGATTCGAACTCGCGTACTCATACATCTGAGTCTTACACCCTAACCACCACGCCATTAAGATCATATGATCTTCTACACTTTAACAGACAGACAGAAAGCGCGATATTGGTTTCTCGTTCCAGATTGATGTTGATTTCAGGTGGTTTCGTACATATGTTAATCGCTTTCAAAAAATATTTTCGCCCTCACATTCCACAACTTCGCTGTGTAAGGCAGTGAGTCGTATGTTTTTTTCAATGCTTGTTGTTGCACTTAATTTTCTCACCTGTTTTCTTGTTGCATTAATATCAATATATTGGCATAATTACACCTTACCAATCTAGAGATGAATACCTTTCTTACCATAAAATTGTCATGAAAATATATTGACGTTTAGTGGGGTAAAACGGGGCTGACAGAATCTTGTCTCCGTATTAATATGAAGATATAAGTATATTTGTGTTAAATTTGAATTGATAGATTTTGTGGTAGTTATATAAGTTTGGTAGACTAATATAAAATAATGTGAATAAGGTTGCTTTGTTTTTAAGGAAATTGTAAATTTTTAATAGATTTTCTGGGAGATTAGCTGGGATATGCGAATAGAATCAATATACCTTGATTTTGTAGGTGGGTGCGTTGTTTTCGAACACTGATTTAATATGCTGAGGTTGGGGTTTGAATTGCAACAGGTGCCAAAGTTGGATAGTCAGAAGGTGCATAGTCTTATATGAATTTGTACAACAAAATTTATTTAATATTGATAAAATTGTCTCCGCTCAAAGAATTATTGATTATAAAAATTACCAATCACAAAGAGATGTTTGACAAAGATGATTTATTTGTTTATTCATAACATTGACAAAAAAACTGTCCCCTTAAAACAAAAAAAAAAAATATAAAAAATCAGCCAAGTGTGAGTCGGACTCGCACACGGAGGGTTCCGTCCCATCGTACAAGATTTAGCTTCCTATGGATACGGAACCCTTAAAAAGACTAACTTTGGCTATGCCGAAGTTGTAATACTCTGCACGCCCCAGCTAGTGGTCCGAGGGTCTTGAAATTTGTATGTGTTAGACATTCATAGTGTCCAAATTTTAAGTCGATAGTACAAAAAATAAAAAAGTTTTTCTAATAAGAACTTTCATTTGGATACCGGTTTGTATGGGAGGTACCCCTCCTGGTAACCCTAGGATCATGAAATTTATATGGTTGGTGGATATGGACCAGAAACTTATAGTGTCCAAATTTCAGTTTGTTACTTTTTATAATAATAACATTAATTTAAAAGGGGGTTTGTATGGGAGGTACCCCCCTAGTGGTCCGATTTGGCTGATTCACAAACTTGACCGGCGTTTGGTAAAAAGAAACCGATGAACAAAATTTTAGCTCAAAAATTGAAAGACTAGGAGTGCGAACAGACGGACAGACGGACCGACGGACAGACAGACATGGCTAAATCAACTCGTCTTATCGAGCTGATCACAAATATATTTACATTATGTGGTTTGCGATGTCTCCTTCTGTGTGTTACAAACTTCATGACAAACTTATAATATTATTCAGTAACGTGAAGAGTATAAAAAAAGCAGCCAAGTGTGAGTCGGACTCGTACACGGAGGGTACTATGCGCACTATGGTACGGATAGTACAAGATTTTTTGCTTAAAATATTATATTATGCGCACCTTTAACAGCCTAAAAGTATACTACAATTAACAGCTTAAAAATTTACTACAAAAAAAAATATTGTTAAACAAAAGGTTAAATTAAAGAACAATGCTTCTAAAAATGTGTATTTGTTATTCTGCACACGTTCTACACACAAGTGAATTACACACTCTGTGAAAATTTCGACTCTCTACCTATTACGGTTCATGAGATAGAGTAGGAGACGGACATCGTAAGCTTAGTAATAGGGTCCCGTTAGCTCCCTAACGAACGACAGCACCCTAAAAAATGAAAATAATAAATAAGAATTATATGAAATACCAGCCTCTGACCGGATTTGTGTGGTCAGAGACATATAAACTACAATAATGCAGACGGTAAAGATGACCCACCAATTTTGACTTTTCCGGTTGATTTTTGAAATAATTAATGTATGCATAGTCAAATGGAACATTTACATTTTTATTTATATACTATAAAATAAAAAGATAGATTGTAGATAAGAAAGATTGAAAAAAATTTCTTTTAATTCTGTAAGTCGATTTTAATTAAGTAAACGCTATATGTTACTCACAATAAAGCTTCTTATAATTCAGTAATTTTATTTTGAATCCAAAAAGAGGGGCTTACATGATGCAAGCACCAACAAACATACATACAGGCAAAGTTAACGATTTTAATATAATATACATATCGCAACCTAACTACAAAAGGGGCATAACTTAAATTCGATTTTTTGTTAAAAATCAATATACATACAATGATCATCCCCAACCTCTGTAAAAATAGGGTATTTTTATACTCTTCACACAGTAAATAATATTATAAGTTTGTCATGAAATTTGTAACACACAGAAGAAGACATAAAGTATATATATTCTTGATCAGCGCGATGAGACGAGTTGATCTAGCAATGTCCGTCTGTCTGCCTGTATGCATGCAAACTAGTCCCTCAGTTTTGAGCTAGAGAGCTGAAATTTTGCACGGATCTTTCTTTTTTTTAGTACATTTGTCGGAATCAGCCGAATCGGAACACAAAGTGTCTGACCCATATCCACCAACCTTATAAATTTCAAGACTCTCGGAATACTAGGGAGCTAACGCGACCCTACAACGAAGCTTAAAGGTTAAATTAAAGAACAATGCTTCTAAAAATGTATATTTTTAGTATTTGTCGTTCTACACACAAGTGAATTACACACTTTGTGAAAATTTCAACTCTCTACCTATTATGGTTCATGAGATAGATCAGGAGACGGACGGCCGGACGGACGGACATTGTAAGCTTAGTAATAGGGTCCCGTTAGTTCCCTATGGGTACGGAACCCTAAAAACACTATTGTGTGTCTAATTTATCATACACTTTTAATTTGAACAAAACAGTTTCTTGCCTTTACTGAAAAATTGAAAATTTTGAGCGATGTGTATAAATATAGATAGATAGATTTATTTATTTATATATCAGTAGGCTACAGTAGGCTTGAAATTTCTACTTAAGTATTTGAAATAATATTTTTCTGGGAAAATAAGTAGTACAATATTTTATTCCTACAAATATAACTAGTGAAATATAATTTTTCTTGAAAAATAAAAAGTAAAATTTCTCATATTTGAGGATCAATATGGCTAACAAAAATATTATGATAAATGGGAAAGATTGTACAGAATTATGTCGAATTTGTAGCCGTGACAAAGATGCAGCTGGAGAAATGCATCCACTTTTTGATGGAGATCATTTACCAAAATTAATTTACAATGTTATGTACATAAAGGTAAGTACTTAGAAAAAAAGAAAAAAATATTGAGTGCCTAATTCCTGTTACAATTCATTGTAAGGTTGAAAAAATCGATGGTCTGCCACATCTGGTTTGTGAAGAATGTGTGGAAACTTTGATGGAATTTTCCAAATTCCAGTCAGATTTCCGTCGTTCCGAAGAGAATTAATATTGCTTGAGAAATAAAAATCTGCTCCCATGGATGAATTATTGTACATCAGTTTTCGCGTAACATTCAACAGGAGCGTCAAAAGGAAATGGGAGCAAAAAGAAGCCATTGTCAATGTAATTGAATTATCATAAAACACACAGAATATAGAACAAACATATGTAAATATTTTGTTTCTTAATATATCTTAAACAGAAGATAAAAGCGGTAAAGACCACTATTTTTTACAAAATAGGTAATACTTAGAAAAAAATCGTTCTTGGTTAAAAGTGCGGAATTAAAGGGGAAATCTCCAAATTCACGTCGTTATATGGGAATATATCGCTTTATAACCGAAGTCATTGTAATCAACTATTTTTGAAGTGTATTTTAAAGTAAACCAACCACTCAATAACTCTACGTCGTATCTGGAATGACGATGTAAATGTTGTTGCTATATTCGAATACAATTGTTGAATATGAATGAAAATAAAACTGTCAGAGCAAAACTGATGAAATGTGAGGGGGTGCATCAATAAGTAACCGTGTTTGAAGACAGGTGGCGTTGAAGAATGTTGTTGGCATTATCATCGTGTACTGCCATCTGTTACAAATGACACCATACTTAATTTCATGATATCCACTGGTCAGATTTCGTACCCGAAGGTACTACTTAGTTTGAATTCCAAACAGTTCTTGGGTTGGTGGCGTAAATTGTTTTCACTCGTTTATGGCCTAGAAATCAAAGTTATAGAGAATATCTAGAAAGATTAAAAACAGCTGGCTTTAAAGCACTGTATAACCATATGAGTTGCAAAAAAAAAATTTTTGGTTGGAATTTGAACAGTGGCGGTATAGCATGAGTTGGCACCTGGGGCGGTTTTCTATTGAGCACCCCTAACATAAAAGAACAAATCAATTACTAAACGTGCTTACGTGACTTTATTTTGCTAAAATATTCGATCACATTATCAAAATTTTTTTCCTGTTCTTTTCAATGGACAACATGGAAAGATAGGATAAGGACACTTGGCCCATTGTGGATCTTAAGAAAGACTTTATCAATTTTAACTTTGAAAAACTTTTTTCACAAGAAGCCACCGAAACACAAAAAGTTAAAAAACAACCATATGCGCAGTGCTAGATTCAGAACTGTTGACGTAATCAGAGTTTTAGGCTGAACAACACCAAATGTTTTGAGATTGTCATCCATTGCCCTGTAACGATGGTCTAATTCACCGTAAAATCTGTCAACATAGCTCCTTGCGGCTCTTCTGGTAATGTTAGTCCAGCATCTTGAGCCATTTCCCCTGGCACATGTTTTCCGAATTTCCTCCTTTCTCTTTTTGCAATCGAAATATCCAAGTCCCCACATTTTGGATAGGCTTTCAAGAAAAAACTTTAGGGCTTTGATTTTTATGATACACTTTTCCAGAGATAGTCCAGATGTTTGTATATTTTTTTCTGTCTTGTTAACTTCATCTAGGATTTCACATCAAAAAAAAAAGGTGGCATAAAAAACTAAAGTCATACAAAGTCACATAAGAGTGTGGATGCTGCTTCTCTTGTATCGGCATTTTCTGTACTGCTGCTAGGATCACATATGCCTTCGATTGTTATTACAAGTTTCTGAAAATTATTCATCAGCAGTCTAACAGCGTCTTGATGGGCACTCCATCTAGTCTCGACTAGTCATTTGACCGATACGCCTACAGTTTTCATTAGAACTTACCATCGATGTGTGGATGATGAAAAGAACGTGTAAACTCTTTCTACTGTTCTGAAAAAAGGTACACTTGAAGTGCACTCAACATAGATTAAGCGAATGATTAGCACAAGGCATAAACAATGCTTAAGGATTGTGTTCTTTCATTTTTGCTTGTACACCAGCATGATTGCAGCGTTATCATATCCTTGAGCCCGATATAGAAGTACGTCCAAGTTATCACTCTCCAGCTGCGTAAGGATATTTTCAGAATGTTTAACTGAAGTCATTCCAGCTATAGGGATAAAACCTTGAAATGATTCCTTCGCTTCAATTTGATCGCCTTCAATATGTGCATATCTGATAACATAACTCATCTGATCAACATGTGATATGTCTGAATTGCTATTGAAAAGAATTCCAAAAATTCATAGAAGTGATGCAAAGAATATCAATTTTTACACATTCGCAAATGTGAATACAAAGACCATTAACTATATAGACTAGACAATTCGAACTAAAACCTTGCCGTGCTCATTTTTCTTTTTCTGACAGTTTCCAACAACAAGATCCCATGAAATTGTTGTAGGAATGTTATCATACTCAGAAATATTTGTGAGCGATCGTTGTTGGAACTTTGAAATACTCAGCAATATTGAGAGCGAAACAACAATGTTGAAGTTCAATTTTGAGAGCGAAACACAATTTCGAAGTTCGAATTGTCAAGTGTATGGTATATATGGTCTTTGGCGAATATCTGCCGTCCATATTCGCGAATATTCAATTTTTAGATCTGGCGCCAAGCCAATTTCAAGACTCAGCGTTAAACAACGCTCCTCACAAATCTAAGTGAAGGCTGATTACAGATATAATTGCAAGGCTTGCTTAAGTTACAAAAGATTTTCTAATAAAAAGGATAAGAAATTAATATGCTTTTCATTCATTTACTCCTTATGTCAAATATTTTTCTAACGCTCATATTCGCATTAATTTTTGCAAATGCGAATACGAATGCTAATACGAATATTCGCTACATGACTAATATGGACATCAATCAATATCCAATATCCAAATTTATTTTGGGATATACTTACCTATATTCTATTGTAAAAAAAAGTTTCTGAATGTTTCGGAAATTATATTTAAGTTGCATTTATAGTAAACTTGTCGAATGAGAGAAATGTTGGTTATGAATGGAAACGGAACTTGAGCTGAAGAGTTGTGAGCGATTGAAATAAATCTCATTTTAGACAAAATGACATTAGTGATTTGTTACAAATATATGTATATACCTACACATACAGAGACATACATATATATATCATATCTAAACATATGTACTTACATACATGTGAAATGCAAATATCTAAAGATACTTATGAACACATGTAGCTGGTTGTGTGAAAGTTGCCGCTGTTGTTTTTGTTGATGAAATACTTCATTTGCCATTCAACAAAAACAGAAACAATAAATACACAAAAGAAGACAATAACAAAAGCTATGGTGTTTTCAAAAAACAAAAGAACTATATATCTATATGGTTCTCGCCAAAATTACATACCTTTCACAAAAATAAAAACTAATAAGAAGCTAAAATTAGATTACAATTGCAATCCACTGATTAAATTATAAAGCTTTAAGCAATTTTTCTGCCCTAAATTTTTGTGTATTGTACTTTTTCCAGTAATTGGAGGGAATACTTACAGAAACTTATTATAGAAAGGGATGCAAGATGAAATATATTCACAATGTTAAGCAGATTATTATTTCAATCTATATAATTAACATGTATATAATTCATAGAGTCTTCGATATATTTTTTTAAAGTTATAACATGCCAAATAAGTGTAAGAAAATAAGTATATAAGGAACCAATTTTTCAACACAATCGAACTTTGGTTTTAGATTGACTGAATAGGTCTAACTTGTACAAATGGTAAACTTGCTGTCAATAATTGGTATTTGATATTGTATAAAATCTAATCCCATATAAGAATCCAAATTAAAAATTTAGAGATTATATTACATCGTACTTAGAAACACTAACAGATAAAGAGATATAAGAATATGATGAAATTGAATCGTTTGTGATTATGATCATAAGTATATACTCGTTTGTCTGTAGATAGAGATCTCTTCGACATGATGTATTTTGTTAATTCTGAACCAATATTCAAGTAACCAGTGATTAGATATGAGACTTCGTAAGTTTGATATGGAAATAAGCCAAAAGCTCATATTAATAACTAAAATTATTATTTGTAATTATAATCTTAGTTCTATATAAATAAATAAATAAATAATTCTTTTAAAAGTTCTGATGATTTAATCCAAAGCATGGACAGTCATCCAATGCGATATAATGGTACTATTATATTTATTAATATGTTACAAACTTGTGTACAGACTTAATATGCCATTCACATTTTGAAAAGCATTAAAAAAAAAAAAAACAAAAATTGAATAAAAATGTTTATATATATGCATATGAAAATGCCTACGTTCAAGTGCAAAAGCTAAATCTGCTGTCATGTCGAATTGTTTACAAATTTCATACAAAATGCTAAAACTTCGCCTGTTGCTTCTGTTGCCTCTTGACAAGACTTAAAGTTAAGCGTTCTGTGCCTCCTGTGTTATTGTATCTGTTGTTTCTGATGCTGCTGTTGCTGTTGTTGTTGTTGCTGCTTAGATATGCTAAAATAAGATTCAAGTCATAAACTAAAGACTTTGTTTACAAATTAAATGCAGGTAGGCTTCAACGCGACATCTTCATCTAAGACGGATGCGTTTGCACTGGAGGAGGATGCGACTGAGAGAGAGATTTAGATTATAATGGATCAGAATAAAATAAAACACAACAAAAAAGAGCGTGTGGCGTCCAGCGCACTGGTCCACCAGTCCAGCACAGAACAGCATACTACAACAAAGCACAAAGGTGCGCCAAAAACAAGGAGATGCGTTTTAAGTTAACTCAAGTAGAATGAAGTGTGTATGTGAATGTACTCGTAGATATGCATAGATACGAGTACAATATATTTTTTTTGTCTTTGTGTTTTATGCTTATGAATGCTGTTAACACTGCAACTTACAATAAAAGGAGAGGGGGTGGAGAAGGAGGAGGAGCAGGCATAGTGGCTGGCGGCTGGTGACTTCTTTAGTTGGTGGGTTAGCGTGATGGAACGCTTTATGGTCTCCTGTGCTGTGGGGGCGCACTCCTGCTTTGCTTGTTGGTGTTATGAAGTTGATGCTGCTGCAGATCCTGCTTTGTGCTGGCCATTGGGATGTTAATGATGACGGTGGTGGTGGCGGTGGTGGCGGTGGTTATGGTGGTGATGTATGCTGGAAAAGCCTCAAGTATGCAAAGCAGTTACAAAGTCACAGTTTCACAGTCATACAGAGATATCTCTCCATATACATATGTATACTGTCCTTGCATAATGGACTTCAATGTAGCGATCTAGCGATCCCAGTGAAATATTCTTATGCTAGCAAATTCATGAGTCTACACGTTTGCCAGCCCGCACCCTCAGGCGCACTCAAGAAATGCCGAGAACAACAACAGTAACAACAACAAACATACATATGTTTTGCATGAATTTTAAATGATATGTTAAATAAAAATGCGCACCTAAACAGCCTCAGGGTCGCCAAGTAACCAACGAAACGAACCATGCAACCAAACAACCGACCTACCAGGCCACTGAGTCAAGCAACCAACCAACAACTACACTACTAGTAAACTTCTATGCGTGTGAGTTTAAGTCCGACTAAGTTGGATTCAAAAATGCAGGAGACAATAAAAAAGAACTTCAGTTTTTCGGTTTTATTTTTTTAGTTTTGTTGGAAAGGAGTACCAGAAGCATTACTCTAAACGTTAAGGTTTATAAAAATCGGTCAATTTTTTTTATACCCTTTACATGTATTTATTAGCATGTATGACATTACACTTGATACTGAAGTTTGTAACCTTATTAAAAATATTAATATTTTGTACTTTGAGTATGATGATATTAACTAGATAAGCTTCCATACTATATGTATGTACATATACAGAGAGAGAAAACTTTGAGAACATTGTACTGAAATCGACATTTGGTGTTGAAAAATTTTCAAGGATAAATATTGTAATTTCAAGTAAAATGTTTTCACTTTAAGCACGTACTTTTAAGTCCAAAAAATATTGAATCAAGTTTGTGTTATTGCGTTTTCAACAACAGTGGTTCATTCTTTAAGTACGATTCTGGTTTATTATGACAACAGTATTGGTTTAAGACCAAAACATTTTAAAACCAGAAAAACAAGAAGATTAACTTTAGCTATCCCAAAATTGTAATACACTTCAGGCACCTTTTATATCTTCTGATTATTGTTCTAAGTTGAAATTTGTATAGTTGGTAGATATGGGTCAGATACTTATAGTGTTCAAATGTCCATAGTACAAAAAACAAAGAAGAATATAAGAAGATGAATTTGAATCTAGGATTGTATGGAATGAGCAAATGTGGTCTGATTCGGTGTTGCATATGGTGAAAAAAAAGCTTCAGACCTCAAGATCAAAGAACTAAGGTACTAGTTTGCCTACATACTGACGAACATGGCTAAATCAACTCTTCCCGTCGTGCTGACCAAGAATACTTATAAAGTACTTTATGGGGTCTCCGAAAGCAATAATACATGCAACATTTTCAGACACCCCCAAGCATTTATAATCAATCGACGTAATAATATACGGGTATGTTGCTTCAAGCTAAGGTGTAACTTTGGTTCAGAAAAATTATGAATAAATCATAAACCAACTAACCAACTTCTTTCATCCCTTTGAATTACATTGGTCAACAACATTTTTGGTGTATGAAATATTTAAGTGGTCAATTACTAATTCGAGGTTGCTGACTTCGAATCTGCCCTTCGTTTTTTTGTATCAGCTCTAGTTTTTAAGATACAGCTACTCCCTTCTTTCTTAACTTCGCATAGAATTTGTTTACATTATTATACTATTGTTTAAAGTTGAATTAGCAGCGCCCACGCAAAAACGAAGTCCATCCCATATATAAACTCCAATATCTGCTTCATCGTAGGGTGACAGTACAGGAACTTCACAAGCGAGCTAATCCTGTGGAATTTACAAACTGCCAGGAATTCGGTCATACCAAGACTTACTGTACCCTCCGCTCAGTTTGTGTAGCATGTGGAAACCTACACGAAACAGCAAACTGCACACTCAGAGCATAAAAAAGTGCAGAACACTGTGCTATTATAGATGCATCCTTGTGTATAAGGAATTAAAAAACTGATTGCAACAACACAGAGGTACAGTTAGGTCTAGACTTGAACTTATCCGTGCAGCGACTCCAACAGACTTGCGTCCACTCTCAAAGCCTGTATCGCAAAATGTGTCCTATGCCAATGTCTTACGTTCAGACCATCAGCAGGACAAAGACACTATAAAAACAAGCTTAAATCCCGAAACAAACACTTTGCAACCAAATAAGCAAATGTTACGAAATAAATCAAAACAAAATGTGTGTAGTGAACCAGTGATGCAAATACAAAGTTCCACTGAAACAATGATACTGAATTTGGTTCAAACCGTTCATCAATCTATATTAATGTTGCAAAATACGTTCCAAGATATGATGAATATCCAAACTAAAATTTTGGATAAATTAAACTCTCCATAATGGGTCCCCTTAGAGTAAATCTCTGGAACGCAAATGGCGTTTTGCATCACAAACTGGAACTTATCAAAAATATAGATGACAAAAAAGTTGATGTGATCCTAATCTGCGAGACCAATCTCACAAGCAAAAATAACTTTTTTATACCGGGCTACGCAGTTTACAAGACAAATCACCCAGATGGAAAAGTTTATGGCGGTACATGTATTGCAATTAAAAAGCGCATAAAACACCACTCCGTACTCAACCAATTACTTACAGCCAACGTCGATTCGGATACATGGGAGCTGTGGCCACATGACATTGTCGGCTGTTTACTGCCCACCTCGATATTCAATATCTGAAAGTACGTTTCAAACGTTTTTTGACTCCCTTGATGAACGATTTTTGGCTGATGGTGATTAAAATGCTAAACACACCTATTGGGTTCTCGATTAATAAATCCCAAAGGTCGATAGTTGTACAACGTACTTATAATACAAATAAGACAAATTGGCATAATTATAAAAAATATATTAGTTCACACATTGACATTACGCCCTTGATCAACTTTGAAAGTGACATCGACAAATCTGTATGTGAGCTAAACTCAATACTAGTAGCTGCAGCTAGATTATCAACGCACAAGAATGTTGCACGTCACTACAGCAGAAACTCAATCTCAAATAGGGAAATTGAAGAAGACTTTTGAGGCGAGATTGGCAGCAGTACAGATCTCCCGCTGCTAAAGAAAAGACTGAAAATTGCAACAAAAAACTTAACAAAATCTCTCAAAAGTGAAAAAGTTGATGCACCAATGCGTTGTATTAAAAATCTAAGAGCTTCTTTTTCCATAAGTCTGCTTCCATGCCTTTCCAAATTGTTTGAAAAAATAATTTTATTTGAACTTAAAAAAGACCAGTATCGTTCGGTAAATCGGTTTTTGTTTTTGGATGGGAAAAAATGCGAGGATTATAATAACTTCCCTCAGGAACGCCCTCTGTCGTTAAACACGGGTACTTATAGAACTACCCTCGTATTTCCGGTTCATTAGTTTGGATTTCGATCTAGGCATGGAACAATAGAACAAGTAAACAGAATTATCACCGAAATAAGAACTGCATTTAAGCTACGAGAATACTCCTCAGCGGTATTTCTTAATGTAGCGCAAGCTTTTGATCGAGTATGTCAGGAAGGCTTAGTTTATAAAGTAAAATGCTTGCTTCCCAAAAACTCACACAAAATTCTTATATAGTGAATCGAGTTTTTGTAGTGAGACTTAACAATTTCATGTCAAACGAATATGAAATTAAAGTTGTCGTTTCGCAAGGCAGTGTTCTGGGTCCAATTTTATATATATTATATATTGCAGATATACCAACAAATTCACGAGTTGTCACATCAACGTTCGCCGCTATAATCAGCCGTAATTGCTGCCCAGACAAAGCTGCATCAGACCTGAACAATCATCTTAAAACAATTGAAGAGTGGTTATCTAAGTGGAGAATAAAAGCGAATGATCAAAAATGTAAACATGTCATATTTACACTAAACCGTAAAAATTGTGATCCAGTATACTTAAATGGAACTACAATTCCTCAAACACAGGATGTAACCTATTTTGGCGTTCACCTAGACAGGCGTCTTACTTGGCGAAAGCACATCGAATCAAATAAAATTCATATGAAACTTAAAGCACAAAGTCTCCACTGGTTAATAAACTCAAGATCTGGCCTGCGACTTGAGTACAAGGTTCTTCTGTATAACTCCATCATTAAACCAACTTGGACATACGGTTCAGAGCTATGGGGAACCGCAAGCGCGAGTAATGTTGAAATCATACTACAAAGAGCCCAATACTAAAATTCTCAGAACAATAACAGGCGCTCCATGGTACATCAGAAATGAAGACATTAACAAAGATCTTAATGTTCAGCAGGTAAAAGAGGAGTGCTCTGAAGCGAAAACGTAACTACATGGATAAGCTTCTGATAAATTTCTGCAGCATGTTAATCCACTAGCCAGAGCTCTTGTTCATACAAGAAACTCATCTCGTCTACGTCGAAATGATCGTCCAGCCCTCATGTTAAGTTAGAGGCCCATAGCAAGAAGTAACCCCTTTTCCCACTTGTAGGAAGGGTAAATAATTATATATTGTAGTATGTAAGAGTCTAAACCTTTCTGTTAGTCCTAAATATTATATTGGGAGATACAAAATTTCCATTAAAAAAAAAAAAATTATCCGGTTTCATCTTAATTTCAACCCAATTCCATTTCACGGTGTGATGGAAACCGTTTTTGAAATCTCCTAATTTTTTCAGGCGATTTGGTTAAATTCTCTCTTATCTCAAGTTATTAAAGGAAAAAAGAGCACCAAGAATTGTAGTTTATTGTTTTTCTCGCTAAACTGCATTTAAAGAATTCGACATTTTATTTGTTTTGAGGCATAAATTTGTATTTTACCAAAATTACTTTTCCATTGAAGTAAAATAGACGAAATAAGCAAAACAAACCAATGCTGAATATGCCAACCTGGTTGCATATAAATTTTAACATTTTCGAATTAACTGCATTTATTGGTAATAAAGCTGAGATGTTTTAATTTTGTTTTAAAAATGCATAGAAAGTGATAAGTACAATAAGAACTTTTAATAATCTCATTGCTGAAAGCTGGCATGTTTGCAATGTGGTACAGGGGGGGTGTTCTACACGTTTTCTATCACAACTACGTTCTTTTTTGACGAAATTGAAAACGCCCGACATCAAAAACGTCGTTGTTTTCTATCACATGCCAGTATTACACTACTGTCAATATTATTTATGTTATACATATAACGAAATACAATATCAACAAATTCATAATAACTTTAACTTAATCAAAAACAAACCAATTCTACAATAAATCTAGACCAGACCTTCTCAAATATAATAGTTGATTGGTGTGAGTTCTCTAGTTCTTTCCTATCACTTTCAATGTAAATATTTACATGTATACAGAAAGAATAGTTGCTACTGCACAATCAAAACCAATAACTACATTTTTCCTACAGAACGACGTAAATTTCTTACATCAAAACTTATTAAATGCATACTATTCCCTCACAACTCCCCACTATACAAATTAGTAAACAAATTAAAAAACATAAAAAATAAACAAAAAATCCCGTCATTTATATATAATTCGATGAAACTATGTGTTAAGCACAATATCCCAGTTATCACCACTCCAGTCGTAACAACAAAAAAACATTTCTGGTATTTTCCAACAAATGCCATCATAACAGAACTCAGCCAGTATAACAAAGGTGACACTCAGCACTCAATCTTCAATAAACTTTTTTTGGAAATTAAAGACGTATACAAGAACTATAGCTTTGTATATACTGACGGATCTGAATATGACCATGATACTTCTTTGATATAATAAACGAAGAGAGCTCATTTAAAATTGGGCTATTACCGTCATATTCCACTATTTATGCTGCTGATTATCGCTATATATATATGAAGCTATTAACTTAACCAAAAGCGCACACGGCAACTTTATAATCTATTCTGACTTCCTATCAGCGCTGAAAACAATTAAAAATATTGAAAATCATAATTAGTATGAATCAGCCATAAGGTCCTCCATCTACAACATTAGCACAAATCAATGCTTCTCTGGGTTGCGGGACACAAAAGAATAAAAGCAAACGAAATTGCCGACCAAGAAGCAAAGACAACCCCCAAAAACGCATTAGAATATACGCACAATGCTAACATCTCTGATATTAGCAAACTCCTTAAAAACAATCTAACGGCCCTATTTTCAAAGCGATAACAAAAAAATTGTTTCTATGTTAACGCCTAACATAGAAACAACTGGCTGTTAATAATTTTTGCGGTGACAAGAAAAGCTCTTATGAAAACAATTTGTTATGTTTTGCTGAGGAGGTGTTAGTTAGTTTGTGAAAAAAAAATGTTAATTTGTGTGCACTGTTATTGCTCTGTAAAATGGGTAATCTTTCGATTTGTTGATTTCTCGCGGGAATTTTGGAATATACTATAATGAAAACTATGTAAAAAGGAAATGTGTTAAAATCATTACGTGATAATAGTAATCCATTTTCAATGTCGGAGAACAGTTTTGTGAAAAGTTATCGACAAGTAAACTTAAAACTAATATGTCAGAGATGTAGCGCTGGCTGCCAGGGCCTTAGGCTACTTACAGTTGTAGGTAACAACAGTAATATGGGTAATTACATGATAGTGCTTATTTACTACAAATATATACAGAGTATTTACATTCTATTTTTATTAACATGCGTAACATAAGATATTAAATTAGTTCTTAATGTTTATAAGTTTTTTTTTGTTTTTTGGAACGAAGTTCTTTTACGCGGCTTGCGGTAGGAGTAAAATTTTAGAAATCGTCACATAACGAAAAAGCGTTATGCTTATTATATACGGGTGTGTGTGTGCATTATACTACCTAACCTAGTCCTACTGCAAAAACAACAACATTAACAACAATTTTGAGAGCGAACTGTTCAGTCTTTATATTGTAGTTTTTGTAGTCTTTGGCAATACTCTTGTGCATTCTCATTATAATAAATCAAAGGAAAAAAAACAAGAATAACAATAACAACCTCTTTCGATCTTGTTTCACTCTCAGTTAACATCATATATGGAAAGAAGAGCGCAATACTTTTCTGCATATCCAGTTATCAATAAATGAGAGGATAAATAGAACAATAACAAAAACACAAATTCAAGAAGCAGCAAAGCATAACCAACGAAAAGACGTACGTGATACAATATGATAATAACATTTAAAAAAAAATGTTTTCTTAAGTTAAATAAAAGCTTTTAAAAAACCTAAACCAATGCACACAGATATAAAGAATATCATGAGAGACAGAAAATAAGGAAACAAATATTACAGCAGAAAAGGAACTTCGTTCCACCTGGGTGTCCTACGACATCTCTGTGATTTTTTCTTCAAAGGGTTTAAGTATTTTTCTGACGATTTTATGCACCTGCTCCGGAGTTCCATGCCCGCGGCGAAACTCAAATTGATGATCGGGAACGATATCACTTTCCACTGCAGGTAGCACTCTACGAAGAAATATTTTTTCGAATATCTAAGAGGCTGATAGGTCGATAAAATGATAATTCGTTTTTTGGTTTGCCATGTTAATGGGTTAGTTTAGTATGTCAAAGTCTTAAACGTGTTAATTTGATTTGCTCTTGTCTTGTCAGTTTTGAATTTTTAAGTTGTGCAAGGGAGTAGGAGGTTTGTGGAGTATGTGATCGGTACCAGGTTGATGTGTGCTTCCACAGTTCTTCTCCATTCTTCAGATGATTTCTTTTTAAGAAATGGTCTATGTCTTTTTTATTGTAATTTTGAGTACATATAAGGGGTAACGTTTTTGCTTTTTTAGCTGCTGAATCTGCGGTTTCGTTTCCTTTTACATTTGTGTGTCCTGGGATCCACATTAGTTTTATTTTGTGGTAGTTTTTGGAAAGCAGGTTTCTGATGAGGCGAGTGTAATGATCGTAGTTCTTAGTGTTTGATATTGCTTCAAGTGCGGAGAGAGTCAGAGCAAATTAGCAAACCATCGGTGTAGATAAAGCTGCTGTCTCAATTTATTTATTGGATGTTGCGGAGGGGATTCGGTAGGTTATGGGATTGGTGTTAATTTTAGAATATTTTTTTAATGAGCGGTCAATTTGGTCTTTGTTGAGAAGCCAATAGGGTCTCTTTTACTTTTTTTAATGGGCCTAGGGGAATATCTAAGTTTGAACATTTTTCGGTTATGTAATCTAAATTGTAGTGTGTCGACGCTTATATAGGGGGGTCTTCTTTAAATATTTAATTTAGATTTGAGGAAAGTGTGCCTTTGCTCTCTGGGCGAAATGGTGGCTTCAAATAAGAGATTTTTGATTGGGGATGTTTGAAATGCTCCAAGCGATGTTCTAAGAGCGGCGTTTAATATCACCGTAATTTTCTTAGCTATTGATACCGGTGCTCGTAAATAAAAAGAACATAATCAATTTTTGAGATAATGACAGCCTTCACGACTGAGGTAAGGGTCTCTGTATTGCAATTGAATTTGGGCTTGCCAGGCATTTAATGATATTTAGCTATTAACGATGAGACCTAAAATTTTAGTAGAGTTGACTGTTGGAATGGTGATAGTATTCGAGGTGATTTCGCAATAACATGCGCGTTTATTGCAAATATGTATTTGTTTAAATGTTTCGATCGATAATTTTGAGCCCGAGCAATCGCCCCAGGCTTAAATGTTTTGAAAGAGCTGCTCCAAATTTTTTATTAAGTTTTTCTTTTTATTAAAGTTAATAATTAGCTGAAAGTCGTCAGCATAACTACCGAAGGTAATGTCTCTCTGAATTTCTATTAACTTAGACAATTTGTCATATGCAATTATAAATAGAATGACGGATAATGGTGAGCTTCAGTGTAAGGCTGGTTTTATATTGCTGAGATATATATACAAAAGTGTGGAATATGTTGTTAAAATGACTAATTATTCTATTTTTGAGAGTTGGAATGACTGTTTAATCTTGGGGTACGATATCCTATCAAAGGCTAGATATGTCCTTTCAGAGAGTTCAGAGAACTAAAAAGTTCAGTTGAGGGAATATTTAGTTCTACTTATGCAGTTGATTGGCACGTGGCTAGACTTTAAATTATGGAGTTTGCTTTGTGCGAGACAAAAGTATGGGAAAAATGCTGTCGCCGAATGATTCCGACCAGAATTGGGTAACAGTGTTAGCGATTGTCCTGTGGTGCTTACTGGTACTATTAGTCTAAGGGTTTTGGACCGCATGAATCAATTTCATGGGATTAAGACCGCAACATACGCGGATATTTCACCATATTTTAGATGATTGGGTAAAAGGGCTTATTTGTGAGATGACTTATGAATTCATCTGATGCTAATTTTGGTTGTTTCAGTTAACGTCTAACGATTTGTTCCACCATGGTACATTACGAGGTTGTTGATGTAATGATTTTATTATTATTATTTTATTTAAGTTAGCTGCGTCCTTAATAACTTCGTTGACTAGAGTGATATTATCGTGATTGATTTTTCCCCATGTGGGGTGCCAGCTATTAAAGTCGCCTGTGATGACAACTGACTTGTTACTTGGGTTAAAAATGCTTTTTCTAAATTTCTAATGTTATATGATTTATATGGGGGTATATACATAGAAAATATGCAAAAGTTTGTTTCAGAAAATATTTCTGCAGCAACTGCTTCGAGAACGTTTTTTTTCGGATTTCTTTAAACTGAACTGATTTGTGTATGAGTAGCTCTGCTCCACCAAAGTTATTTTGCGGTGTGTTTGAAAGGATGGTTTAGTTTGTGGGAAGTGGAAAGTTGTTGGATGGTTGTAGATGGATTTCTCGTAAGGATATGATTTGGGGGGAATGTTTTTTGATGATTATGAATAGCTCGCTGTAGTTATTAGTATAACCTCGAATGCTTCATTGTATTATATTAAGGGGCATTAATAAGTTGTTAGAATAGAGTTCTACACTTTCCAGTTGTCATAAATATGTTCAATGTGAGATTTAATACAGTGAACTGTGTGGTTGTATGTATTCTGTTGCCCCCGGCTGATCAACTGAGGAGCTGATCCTTGCAAGAGAGTTTACAGGAAAAAGCCCCTCAGTCAACCAGCCGGGACATGTGTTTGGATTAGATGAGGTATTTAGAATTCCAATTTGTCAGAGCTGTCTTCTTCTTCGTCCGCGTGTTGGTTGGTAATTTGTTTATGCTTCGGTTGATACAGCCAATTTCAATTTCATTCGTGCAGCTTTCTTTTTCTTCTTCACACGCACGAGAGCGAAGAGAGATAAACACTAATAAGAAAACCATACCGAAGTAACAACAATTCATGACCAGATCTAGGTTGCGAAATTTATTACATTATACATTTATAGACATTTGATGTAAAACTTACCAAATCTTATCTATTTTGGTAGGACTTTTAGTCTACCTCTTGCCGTTACTTTTAATGATTTCCGTTAAGCTCAGATCACGGTGTTTGTTACAATTGACTCTTAAGTATGCCAAATATACTTGTAATATATTTAAGTGGATAGTTCGAGATTTTTGGTCAGTCTTCCAGCACGTGGACGGCATTTGGGAGTTTGTTGCCTAAAAAATGTCTTAGACTTTGCAGTGGCGGTCCTTTTGTATTTTGACTGCAGACTCTGTTTTGCCTTTGTGTTTTTACCACGTGACTTCATCGGCTTCCCACGTGTGTTCAGCCCCCTTTTTTGTATTGTAGTTTATAAGTTCGCGAGCACGCCCGTTTTGGTTTTCCTGATTGCACAGTGCCTAAATCGCTCATCGACACATCTCAGCTCGTCTCCTATAACACATTAATTGTAAGTTACGTTGAGTACGTTAATATAAATTATTTATGTACAAGTGTTTTGTTACTTACCATTATGAATGACTTATGTATTAATAAATATATGACACAAACACTTAAATTTGAACAAAAAGCACGGATAATTTTCAGAGAAAAATATATACTCACTAAAGTTGCTATTCTAAATGAAAAACCAAAAAGCTAATTAAAATTGAATAGAGTGACTGATTAAACATTTTTCAACCCTGATTTTCTATGAGAATTTAAGCGTCTTTAGTGGTTCATTTGAGTAAGTGACAGAGAGATAGGGAGATTGAGAATGTGAAAGAGAGACTGTAAATGAAAAAAATTGCGAAAATACGAATACAAACAAAATAAAGTTGCAGAAAGCCCACATTTTGCAGAATATTAATTCTTGCTTAACGATGCTTAAATACCGTACTCTTATGAAATAAAAACTTGACATAAAAGATTTGTTGTTCACTCTCTATAGAAAAGTAAAAAATCAGCCAAGTGTGAGCCGGACTCGCACACGGAGGGTTCCGTACCATCGCACAAGATTTAACACAATGAATGCAAATTTGTTTTTGTCGCAAAAGTGAAATATTCAACAGCCTAAAAGTATACTACAAAAAAAAAAAAAAAAAATACAACTGTGCACACGCTTCTTGTATGGGGACCCCTCTATTTTTTAACTTTATTTTTATTTGTCGCTCTTCACGCAATTGAATTACACACTCTGTGAAAATTTCAACTCTCTACCTATTACGGTTCATGAGATAGAGCCGGAGTCGACCGGACGGACGGTGCTTAGTAATAGGGTCCCGTTAGCACCCTTCGGGTGCG
The DNA here is from genome assembly GCA_035041805.1 of Amiota mariae. NCBI lineage: Eukaryota > Metazoa > Arthropoda > Insecta > Diptera > Drosophilidae > Amiota > Amiota mariae. The sequence continues at coordinate 40,675 of JAWNKV010000799.1, forward strand.
TAACCCTAAAAAGGATTCCCCTCCTCCATCTAAATTCTTAAATAAATTACTTTAAATGGCAAAAGGTTTTATAATATTGTTTTTTGTATTATTATTGAAATATCCCGATTGAATGTCTTACATATCCAAAGCGAACGCAATAGATATTTATACTAGTTTACAAATAGTGCATTTGATTTTTGCGCCTAATTCCAACACAACGTTCAGAAAACACATTCAGTGGCATTTTCAGTATTAAATCTTCCACCTTCTTGTCAGCTTAATTTCACTCAATTTCGTAACCACTTTGTTTCTAAACGTTAACTTTTGTAGACATTTTTGTTGCCTTCATGTTTGTTGTTGAATTTTTATACCCTTTACTGTTTACATTCAATAAAATCAGATATAAACGCGCATAACAACAAACCAAGGTCGATCGGATTTGCTTAAATGCATGGATAAATTGTTCCGTACAATTAAATATTCTTGCATTTTCCTACATGGTAGTCACCCATTAACCCATAATTAATATCAATTGTTGAAGCATCAACAGAGAAATTTCTTGATCTTTCTTATTTCTATGTATTTTCGAAAAATGCAAACATTTTTCTCACCAAGTAATTGTCAGAAGGATCCGTCAGTTTGTGTGTACCAACGATTTCATTGCAAGAAAGCATTGGACGTATTAACATTTTGTTTTGGATTCCATGTTGTTTTTGGTATTCCTTAATTTTTTTGTTACCTATGCCATTTTAATGAAAAATATTTTATTCAGCTACTTTCACGTAAAACTGACTATAGCAAATGGAAGAATGAATGATGACGGACAGGGATGTAAAGACTTGTTGATGTCTGTCAGGACTGGACGAACAACATAAGCAGAGTTGCAAGGAAAGCTGATTGATTGACTTAGTATTATTCATTGTTAGAAAATCTTGGTTCTGGGTAGAATTTGAATTCAATTATTACAAAATTAACAAATGGAGTAATAAAGTAATACAATATAATAATTTTTATGGCCATATAATTTTTGGAGATTTATGAGTTTTTTGTTTAAAAAACTGAAGATATTCATAAGATATTCAAACTGTTTAAGACTTTCTAATCTGAAGAACATTAAGTCGAGGCTAAATAAAAAATTTAAGAGTTCTGGCTCTTCTATTGCTTTTGCTAACTTTTTCGTGGCCCAGATTATTTTTCTTACATTTAATAATCTTTCTTACAATAACTATCTCACACGTTGTAGACTGTAATTTTCACGTGACCCTAAGCAGTCCTATATCTATTTAATGAACATGGCCACAGTGATTTGGGTATTTGCAGATCTGTTTGCAAAATTTCTTCAATCCACTTATTTCTCTGAATCCTATATTCAAAACCGGTATCCTTATCCCATTTCACATTGTAACCTCATTGTTTCTCCTGTAATTAGGGAGGAATGTCTTCTTACAAATTTTAAATCGTTGAAATCCACTTACTCACTCATCCCAGACAAAATACCTAGTTGTCTGCTGAAGCACTGTGCGGAGTCTCTGTGTAAACCACTTTTGAAACTTTTCAATTTATCACTTCAGAGAGCATCTTTTCCTCCTATCTGGAAGGAATGCTTTATTATTCCCCTACACAAAAAAGGTAACAAAGCTAGCATATCCAATTACAGGGGTATTGCTAAACTTTCTGCAATCCCAAAATTGTTTGAAAAAATGCTCACTTCAACCTTTTATCACTTTTGTAAAACAATTATTACTGCGTGTCAATACGGGACATACATCAAACTGATGTTATTTACACTGACTTCAGTAAAGCATTTGATTCTGTTAATCATAATCTGCTTGTACATAAACTTGACCTTTTAGGTTTTCCATAACATCTTCTTTATTGGATTGCATCTAAGTCCACTCTTTCTGGCCCAATCTTTGTCACTTCTGGTGTTCCTCTAGGCCCATTATTGTCTAACCTTTTGACAAATTATCTGCCTCCTTCCATCTCCCACTCTCGCGTGCTCATGTACGGTAAGGATGTAAAATTGTGCCTTTCACTTATTGATGGTGCCTCTCATCTCAGATTCCAAGAGGATCTTGATGCTTTACATTCTTCGTGTTTAACAAATTATTTATATATAAACATGTAAGTTCATGACGTATCATCGGTGTAAGCCTTATTTGTTTACTTACAAGATTGATAACGTCCAACTCGAGCGAGTCTCTACATTTAATGACATTGGTGTCCTCTTTGATCCCAAGTTTTGTTTTAAACAGCATATCTCTTCTATCGTAAATAAGGTGAATTGTGTTTTTGGTTTCATTAAAGAAAGATTCCTTTTATATCTCTTGTGCGTCCACTCCTCGAGTATTTCTCTTGCATTTGGTCACCGCAATATATAAATAATCAAGTTCGAATTGAGTCTGAACAGAAACGATTCCTCCTGTTTGCCCTTCATCGCCTAAACTGGAATCCTAATTCGCGTTTGCCATCTTACTCTGATAGGCTCCTTCTTATCAGTTTTCCATCTTTGGTGCATCGTAGGATAGCTCTTGGGATTAGTTTTCTTCATAAGCTCATAGTTGGGAAAATTGATTCTCCAGAGCTTTTAAATCAAATAAACTTTTGTGTCCCTAGTCGTCTTACCAGAAATTTTGTCCATTTAGTATTGAATAGATGCACTACTAACTATACCCTACACGATCCATTCCGAGTTTTATGCACTTCATATAATAAATTCTATTACGTTCTCTCACCTGAGATAACGCCATCATCGGACTCATGATCACACTGCAGGTTAGATGAACTGGATGTTGTGATTTGGGTCACCTATACCATCTGCATTATTGTAGCTTATTAGTTTATATGTCTCTGACCACACATAGCTGTGAGTAGGGGTACAGCTCGCTACTATGTGCAAATAAATTTCCTTATTTATTTCCTGTTTTTTGTCCTATATTTGTTTGTTTCTCTTTTTTTTTGTAATAAATTTATTTTCGTTTAAGTTCACCTCAATTTATATTTTTGTCCTACTTTTAAGTATGAATTGTTACATTTAATTTTGTTTTAAGCTGACAGTTTTCTTGTCAATGTCATTTAAATAAATAAATAAATTAAATATAACAGTTAAGACAAATTTGGGTCATTACTTCCGCATCCAACACAGAAAAGTTTCCAAAATAAGGCTCAAAGAAAAATCATCACTATCCTATTGGAATCTAAAGATGCCTACAGTGCCTGGGGAAGTCGTTTTAAAAAGCAGCCGTTACAATCAAAGACTGTATATAATCGTACATTTAAATATTATAATAGCGACACCTCTCAATCAAGATGCAACACGACGATGACTAAAAATACTCCACTAAAACGACCTTTTAGAAACAAGAATGTGATCCATACAATTGTATTCTATGTCTGCGTAAATAACGGCCACCGACCTATTATTCAACCAGAAAAATATTTTACTCTCTTATACGTTTAACGTTCAAATAATATTTCAATTGATAACAAAAAAAAAAAAAAAGTACAAGATTTTTTGCTTAAAATATTAAATTATGTGCATATTTAACAGCCTAAAAGAATACTACAACTAATAGCTTAAAATATTACTAAAAAAAAAAATTGTTAAACAAAAGATTAAATTAAAAACAATGCTTCTAAAAATGTGTATTTTTAGTATTTGTCGTTCTACACACATGTGAATTACACACTCTGTGAAAATTTCAAATCTCTACCTATTACGGTTCATGAGATAGAATAGGAGACGGACGAACAGACATCGTAAGCTAAGTAATAGGGTCCCGTTAGCTCTCTATGGGTACGAATCCCCAAAAAAGGCTAACTTTGGCTATGCCCAAGTTGTAATACTCTTCCTAGTGGTCCCATGGTCTTATAATTTTCATGGTTGATTGATATGAGTCGGAAACTTATAGTTTCCAAACTTCAAAACGATAGTAAAATAAAAAACTTTTTCAACTTTAATTTGGATCCTGGTTTGTATAGCGGGTAGAACCCCCCTCGCCCCCTTAGTGGTCCGATTCATTCAGTCCGGCTCATTCCGACAAATGTACTGCGTATGGTAAAAAGAAACCTCCGGTCAAAAATATCAGCTATCTAGCTCAAAAACTAGGGACTAGTTTGCATACATACGGAAACAAACGAACATGGCTAGATCAATTCGTCTCTCAGGCTGATTAAGAATATACGTATATACTTTATGGGGTCTCCGATTTCTCCTTCTGTGTGTTACAACCTTCATGACAAACTTATAATACATTCACTGCGGGAAGAGTATAAAGATGTATTATTAATATAATAAGAAGAAAAAAAGGGTAGGCTTTAGTGCTGAAAAATGAAGGAGAAAACGGAGAATATATATACCTTATAGAAAAGATCAAAGGCGACTTGCAACCCCCATATCTATTCTTATATAATTATCTATGGAATCGTATTTCTGAGAACTCTGAATGTACTGATACTTTAAGTTAAGATTTCATATGAATATAAATTTTCATTTCAATCAAATTATGTACATTCATTGATTTAATTTGAATTCAAACTAAAACATTATTATTGTTTGTTATTAAAACATAATGCCATTTGTAATTAATAATAACAAACTGTTTAGATCAGTTTATAGAGTTAAAATTACTTTTTTAACAAAAATGATGTGACTTTGAAAAAGTCCGAATAACATTACTTAATTACGATATCAATGTATTGCCACATAAGAGTTTTCTCAACATCAAAGCGATTAAAAATTTCTTTGACATACTCGTAAGCATGTACGATCATATTGTTTAAAATGTTCAAGTTATATCAAAGTATTTATAAGTGAGCAAAAGAACAGATCAAATGAGGAGAAACAAATGAGTAAAGAGAAGAACTGAGCAAAAATTAACATTTGGACCAACAAAAAATTCAATAGACAAAGGAGGAACATTTTCTCTTCCTCAGTTTAGTGAGCAACTCTATTTTGTTCACTCACTCATGACCAACACGCTCATTTTACACCATTGTCATTGCAATTTCATACGCAAACACTCATTGAAACACACATTTGACAAATGAATATAACTGAAATTTTAGTAAGGATAGTGTAAATTGAGTAAATGAATGAAGAGTGAGTGATCTTATCGTCATTAAGCAACAATTTTTTTCAATTAGCGTCAATAATATTTTTTATTGATATGACTCAACGGCACATTTCTTACCAACCAAAACGACTTCCTTATAAATGAGCTCAATTAAAAAAAAAAAAACATTTTCCACCTGCCCCCTGTGAGGTTTGAACTCACGGCCTTTGGTTTACGAGACCAACGCTCTACCACTGAGCTAAAGGGGCAACTATCAAGCATTGATTTAATATATTAATATCTATCTATATTGTTTAAGTCCTAGATGAATGGAAAATCTATACTAGAATTGAATAAAATAACCGTTTTCTTCTTCACTAAATCCAAAAGAAAATTATTAATTGCATGCAATGCATGTCATGCGCAGCCATATTAACTGATCGCAATGAAATTTTGTGAGTGTGTACGCTTGGTTTTAGGATAGTTTTAGAGCCGATATGTGACGCTGTTGTCGAGAATTTGGTGGATAATATTTTGCATATAAAGCTTAGAGACATTTGCATGTATTTTAAAATCAATGAAGTCGTCTTTGTCAAACTTTTCTTTTTATTCATGATCGTAATTTATTATACTCTTCACGTAGCGAAAAGTATTAAAATGTTGTCATAAAGTTCGTAACACACAGAAGAAGATGTTGGATACCCCATAAAGAATTCAGCGCGCGAGTTGATCTAGCCATGTCCGTCTGCATGTCGGTCTGTCTGCCCGTCTTTCTGACTGTCCGTATGTCTGTCTGTCTGTCTGTTTAACAGTATGTATGCAAACTGGTTCCTCAGTTGTTGAGCTAGAGAGCTGAAATTTTGTATACGCATTCAGCTGAATCGAACCACTAGGGGGCTACGTTATGCGAACATAAAATATTCGTATGGCACATGTGCGCACTTCAATTGTTTAATAAGTAAGAAAATATTAAAAAAAAAAAACAAGAAATAAGTTTTCTTTATTTTATTATTATTTTTTTTCATTTTTCCTTAGCTTAAAGAGCTAAAAGTTGTCCAGACACAAAATATTGTTACTACTTAATATAATTTAAAACAAATCGTCGCTGCATTTTTTATAAGAAACAAAATTGTTCATGAACATAATCGCTTAACTGTCTCTAGCACTCTTCCTCTTTTCTTCAATAAAAACATTCTAAGGACCAAATCTTTATATTTTCCAATAAAGCTGATACAGAAATTATAATTGTTAGAAAAGATTTTATGGCAGCTACACAGTTGATGAAAGTAATAAATATTTACTGCAAAATTTTGTGTACTTTATTGTACACTCTTTAAGAATAATTTTAGTCATAAAGAATGCAATGGTGAGATATTTTAATTTTGAACAGGAACTCTACGTAAAGTAAGTCTAAGTGATCTCATTTAGAAGTAAAACATGATGGAGTAAGATCGAATAATCTTTCTAGATACATATGTAGGTTGAAACGGTCATTCCTTGTCTGAAGGCGCAGATGGGTGTTGCCAGAAAATCTCGGCGACATCTTGGATAATTGTTGAGTCAGCCTGTTTATTTTGTATAAAATGTTTTTGCAATAAAACAATCGATTTTTATACAGGCTACTTGTAAGATAGAATATGGAAATGTTTTTGCCAGTTTTAAAAACAAATATATTTATTTAAACAATAGTATGTACTACAACATAAATAAATTTGTATGACGACTAGCTCCTCCAGCAATCTGTGTATGAAACTTACTCACTTTGTACTAAATTTTAGAATTTGTATAGAGGAAATTTAATTAAACATACATAATTAGAAATTAACAAATTTAAGAAAACACTTTAAAAAATAAAATGTCATTTCATTCATTCATTAACCAAATATGTATAGTATCGCTTGACAGTTGTACTTCGTCGAAACGACGAAGTTTACCTTTTTAGGGTTCAAATGAAGATCACCATTCTAGGGTTAAGAAACATTAGTATTTTTGAGATTTAATTTGTTTTATCGTAGTATACCAGCTTTATTCACAACGATATTTGTGCAAAAAGATATTTAAAATAAAAAAAATATAAATTCATTAAGATTTGCAATAGAGAAAAAAAAAAAAAATTACTCTGAACTGGGGTTGAACCTTTGATGTATGCATTGCTCTCCGATGCTTAACATGCTTCACACGATTCAAAACATTTAAACTTTTTTCTCAAAGTGAACAAAGCTCGCAAAGCGTGCTATGTTGTTTCAAGTTATACGTGTAAGGCATCCAGATAGTTTTGCTCTCCATTTTATAGACATATACGTACATAAATTAATTATCTTGTAGTGTTGGAAGGTATCACATGTTCCATATTTTTGGACCGTTTCGAATTTTATGTAGGAGATTCACTTATTATTGCTAGTGATATCAAATTTGTTCATTTACGTTAAAATAATGAATTGCAATCATTAAATATATATAAATGAAAAGAAATGATTTAAAGATAAATATATATCTATATTTATAAAAGATATATAATATAGATATTTATTTTTAAATCATTTATATATACTCGTATATACATATAAATTAATTGCTTTGTAGTGTTGGAAGGTATTACATGTTCCAAATTTTAGAAACGTTTCTAAATTTATGTAGGAGCTTCATTTATTTTTTTTTATGTCACTTCTGACACCTGGCAGCAGATTCTACTAACTAAACTTGTTAGGAAAAACAAATAAGTGAAAATTGTATTATTTATTCAACTTTGTAAATTGTAACCGAGACTGATATTTATTTAGTGTTTGGTTGCTTGAATTAATGTACAAGAAGTGATTACAAGTGAGTTAATTTACAAAAAGTGATTAAAAGTGAGTATTTCTTCTTATCATAAATTTGATTTTGAAATATGTAGTAAAAATATAGTAATATAGGAGACTAGACAGCCAATTTATTGCACTGGATAACGGATGTAGTAGCAACAATACAGAAGATAGAGAATGCATAATTTGCCGAGATTCCCAAAATAATTGTTTTGCGGACCCATGTATGCACGAATTTTGTTACAAATGTTTGTCTCACTGGGTCGAGGTAAATCAAAACACCGATATTTCAAATTTTTGGGCTAACATTATTTTTAATTGTTTTAAATAGATTAACCCAGAGCCCACCTGCCCACTATGTAATCAACTGTTTGTGTATATCATATATGATATACGTGGGGAAATGAATTACAAAGTAAAACAAATGAATATCCCGCCACGCTTGATCATGGGTAGTAATTTCCGCAACAATATCCAAACGACCATACCTGATAGTTCTACCAATAACATCCGAGCGACCATGCCTGATAATTGGACAAAGACTGGCGCAACGCCGTAAAAATCGCCGTAAGGATAATAATTGAAATGATGGATAACGCACAAATTATGATAAAAAATTGATTTTATTCATTAATGAAAATGAATTAAGTCAATAAAAACTTTTGGTTGCATTTGATAAACTTTGTGTTTATGTTTCGTTTTTTTTTTTTTTTTTTTGTGATACACATGACACGATTTTGTTCCTTAATCCATTTATAAAATGATTGTCAGCCTCCCCCGCCACCTCTTTAGAATATAGTATCACTCAAATTTCGCACTTATAGAAAATACATAAATAAACTTAAAAAAAAAACAACTAAAAAGAATATTAACTTATTTATTAATTTATAAACAGCTTACAAACTAGTATTACAAATAGGTTACAATGAATATTAACTTATTCATGTAGAAACTAAGTACAATTTTTGGAATATTTATACAGCATCTAAGTATATATATACGAGCATATTATATACAAGGGCGTAAGCAGCTGCCAATGTAGGGGGGCGCAAGATTTTTTTTCCTTAGCCATTTGTTTACTTTTCTTAGGGTACTAAAAGATCTCTCTACCGTTGCCGTAGTGCATGGCAGCACGAGCAAAATGCCAATTGCTTCTTGGATTTTTGGATAAATTTCTGCATTTTCGAAAGCAGAAATTAAATCTGCTGGCTCTTTCTTACTCCAGCCTTGATACCAAAGATCTAGCACATTTTCAATGCCTCCAAGATCATAAAAGTAGTTGCATAACAAATTTGTGATTTGAAATCTTTCAAGGCAAGGCGTTGGGCATGTGCTGGATATAAAACCGTTAAATTGAATGCTGCATTATTTTCTTGTGGAAATCTTTGCTCGAATGCAGATATCAGTGAGTCTAGGTAAGGCAGGAAAATTGCTCTCTGGAAGTATACCTTTGCCGTTGTAAAAGGAGTGTTCGTCCTATTTTGTTGCTTTTCTGCAACTCTTGGTACACAAATATCGAAGGAAGCTTCATGTGCTAATTCCAGCTGCCAACCACCCCCCCCCCCCCTGTCACCACCTGAATATGCCCTTGATTATATATACTATAAGTTTAATTGATTCTTATTTTTTAGAAATGTTTCTTTTTGTAAATATGTATCTTCTTAATACACGCTAATGTTCTTTGATTGATGTAAAAACTGAGGTTGATTTGTTTTTGTACAAGGAGAACTTCTCTCCGTTATTGTGTAAATGTAAAACAATTTTTATTATATACGTTATATCTGTAACTTAATTCAGTTGAAAAATAAAGTGATTAGTATGGATAGAAGCAGTTGGACAGATCCTCAATAAGGTAATCATTTCCGTACGTATTTTATTGAGTTTCCAATCTACGATTGTTTTACCCATTTACACTAGTGTGAAAGGTGAAATAAAAAGAGTTCCGACTCTATAATTATACAGAGCTTTTGATAGTCGGACACTCTTACTTATTCCAACAATATATCTGTTTTCTATGAAAGGTATATAATCTTCTTTTCTTGTTTTGTGTTTTTTTTTGTTATTAAATGATTAAACTAGTTGCGGCAAGCATCTGAAGTTTTAGGGTATTGTACAAGTACTTAACACTTCAACGCGATTGCCAATGCGAACTCAAAATGAAGCAACAACAAAGTAAAGTAAATTTTGATTTAATGGATAAAAGATTGGTACAAAAAAAAAAAAAACATTGCTGGGTTGCAAATAACAGGAGTTGGAGTGGGAGTAAGTGAGTGAAAGGTAAAAGATGAAAAGTAAAAAGAATTGCTTCAAAAGTTTTCCCACCGAAATTGGTAGTGTTGCTATAATTGTTCCGAATAATCTTGTATCTGTTTTCGTTAGGTTTTGACTTGATTAGATGCTGCTGTTTCTGTTATTGTTGTTGTTATTTTAGTATCTATCCATGCCACCAATGTGTGTATCTGTGGCTCAGATTGTAAAATTGTTCCCTCAATTCGCTCAATCAAAATGAACGAATGAAGATAAGATTACAAGCGATTGTTGCAAACAACAATAACAACAACGGCAGCAATAACTTCTATCTATTTATACATATATGTACGTATGTAAATACGAAATATAGTAGTACAATATTGGCCCGACAACAATATCAACTTGCATGCTATAAAAGAATAGAATCATCTATGCAACATACCATAGAACATACATATTTACAACATGTGGATGTACCTATGTTTATGTGTTTCCAACAAAACTTGTTGCTGATGCTATTGCTTTTGTTGCTGATATTGTTAATGGTTACTTGCTTTCAATCGTAGACATACTTATGTACATATGTATGTATGTGTTTTCTTGGTCTATTGATTATTATCTACATATTTTGACCGAAATCGCTCGTGATCGATTTATGTAAGCTGCATTTTTATTTTTATTATTCTTTTTATATCTTGCATCACTTAATCTTTTGTATCTATTACCCATACGAGTACATAACCCAGTATACCCTGTACATATCCGGCACGTTTTTCGTCTTATTTTAGAGGTTAGAGGTGGCAAAAATTTAATGATGTTTGCAGCGAGTTATAAGAAGACTCGTAAATGTTTTTTCAACATTATCATCACCAAAATTACCATTTATCACCTATATGCAAGGACCCCTTTCCTACGAGTTGAAGTTCAAATGGTACCGATTAAACAAATTTGAAAATTTCAATTTTTAAAAAACATAATCGATATCATCAAAAGTCCTTTTTAAGACAGTAGGGAAAAGAGTCGCCATCATTTAATATTTCACCCTCAGAATATTTCGATTTTTAAAATTATCAAAACTTGATAATTAAATATTGTACTTGAGTTTATAGGCCTTGAAATCTACTTTGGTCAAATCGCTTCACTGCTACACAGGAACTGCAGGGGGAGGAAGGAGACCTCTCTCAGTAAATTTGTGGCCATAAATAAAAAGAGAGTGTCAAGTTTATAGCTTTAATGAAATTTTGGATTTTTGAATAGAGTTCACATAATTTGATATTACTATTCATATAACAGAATAGGCACTTGAATTCACTAACAGAGAGTCTCCTTTCCTCCTTCAATGTCAACACACAATAGCTAACATTTAACTAAATGGCAATTCAAACTATTCTTGTAAGTATATACATATGAATAAGTTTTTACAACATTTAAATGTCGCCACCAATTAAAATTCAATTAAAACGAAAATTTCATTCATTCACTCATTCACTTTAAAGGTATTAATATTACTTCTAATTTCAATTCCAATTCCAATGAAATCGATACTGGTTGTTGAGCGGCCGACAACTTGACCTTATCGAAATATTGAGCATCGACAAATCTGAGGCATGACTAGAAGCAATCAGTACAAATTCCATGTAAACAGTATCGAGAAAAATGCACCTAACAATAACAACAACAACAGCACAAATAATAAGAGCAGAGCAACAGCAACAGTATTTTAAGTATGAGCAACATGCAACAGTTGCTGTTGCTACACAATCCAACTAAGCCTAGCCAAGCAAAATAGCAAGCAACCAAGCAGCCAAGATCGATTGATGTTGCATTGCATAAAGAATGGCTTTTCGTTTCGACAATCGTATAATGCTTAGACTTCTTGGGCTTCAGATCCATCCACAGTGCTCAAACTGTTCAGTTTCAGTTCAGATCCGCTAAGCTAAGCTAAAGTCTGCACATTCACTTTTTATTTTTTCCTTCCATCAAGTTCGGTCGAGGTAGAAATCTTTACAGGGTCAGCGACAAAGTCAAGTGCGCTTCAATGAGCGATAGATACTAAGTATTGTATGAGCAGAACCTATATCAAGTAGTACAGCAGGAACAATTGTTACACAGCAGCCTACGACGTAACGAATAAAGAAGGTAAATGGGCAACATGCCAGGCGGTGCGATATCGATAAGCCCAACTTGCTCACGTTTCACTGTAAGACAGCAAGCAACAACAATATCAGCAGTCTAAGCGGTAGCAACATCAATAGTAGGCAGTGTTGCAAGCAGCGTTAGCAACATCAGCAGCAGCAACAGTTGCTCATACATCCACAATCTGCTCTAAATCAAAATTGCTTATTAAACGTGAGTGTTTCCTTCACTCACTTCACTTTGCAATGCACAATGTGTACCTTTATTTGTATGTCTAAGTGTATGAGTATATTGCTGCAACATAGAAGCCTGACGGGTTTTACTGTTGCTGTTATTGTTGTTGGTACTGATGTTGCTGTGAATAAGCCAAAACGAATCTGTCGCCGCGTATCGAATTGCCGAATGAACCAAAATTGTTGCTGCAATATTGCTTTCATCGTCATTTTGTCCATTGTCCGTTGTCCTCACCGTCTTCATCGTCATCATCATCGCATCGATCACGATTAGTTGTTGCTATTGGCTTTCAATGCAAAGTCAATAAGCTTAACATCTTGATATGTGTTATGCTTTGGCAGCGGCGCTATGGGCCAGCTGAGGCCACTTAGAGAGGCACATACAGACAGGGCTAACAACAGTCAACTTGGGCATCTCATAGACCCAAAGTCATGTAGGCAGGACTGAGAGACGTAGTAAGGCCAACGATCGATAATCGATCACCACTTTACAGCAGCGAATCCAGTCAAAAGCCTGAAGCCAACAACGTGCAAAGTTGCCAATAAGCGTTAACAGCATTTCTCTCATTTTTCTTCATTTTATTGTTGTTGGGGTTTATTATATTTAATTTTTTTTCTGTTTTGCTTGAAAATTGCCCTTTGACCTAGAGTTATGCAAAAGCTTTACTTTATAATTGTTGCAACTATCTGAGATCAATCAAGAGCGTTGATACCTTGCATTGCCTAGAGCACCTTTTTCTACTACAAAGAAATATAAAACAATATCACAATAACAACATCAACATCAGCAGCACGAGTAGTAATTGTTGCTTGGTTTATTTCTATGACGAATTTCACAATTTAATGATTAAAAATGAGATTTATAATCTTTGAGCTTTTGTTTCAGTTCCACTTGAATTACCCGACAGCCGTTAAATCCATGTATGGAAATTGATCCAATTCAATTGGGCTTCTTAACACATTAACGCCACACTACTGCGAAAATTAATGTTTCTACCGTAAGATTAGAATTCTTTGATTCAATAGATTACTTATCCATTATTATTTGCCTCTCATTATATGTGTCTTAAGGTACAAAAGCATTACATACTTAACATATATTGAAGGATAGAAAATATTGATTGTTAATCTATCTATCTATATAAATAAATGACATTGGTTATAAAATGACATCTTCGCATATAACGACGTGAATTTGGAGATTTTCACTTTAATCCCGCTTCAGTTTTATGTTTAAGATAACACCTACTATATTCAACATTTGTAAAAAAAAAAAAAAAAAAAACTATAAAAAAGACTAACTTTGGCTATGCCGATACTCTTCACACTCCTTTTAGTAGTCTGACACTCTTGAAATTTAAAAGGTTGGTGGATACGGGTCAGACACTTACAGTATCCCAATTTCAGTTTCATATTACAAAAAAGTTTGTCTAATAAGAACTTTCATTTGGATCCCGGTTTGTATGGGGCGTACCCCCCTAGTGGTCCGAAGGTCTTGAAATTTATATGGTTGATGGACATTGGTCAGAAACTTATAGTGTTCATATTTTAAGTCGATAGTATGAAAAACAAAAGTTTTTCTAATAAGAACTTTCATTTGGATCCCGGTTTGTATGGCAGGTGCCGCCCCTAGTGGATTGATTCGGCTGATTCCGACAAATGTACTGCGTATGGTGAAAAGAAAGCTCCGTGTAAAATATCAGTTCTCTAGCTCAAAAAGTGAGTTTGCATACATACAGACGGGCAGACAGACAGACAGACAGGCGTAAAGACGGACGGACGGACGGACTTGGCTACATCAACTCGCCTCGTCGGGCCGATCAAGAATATATATACTTTATGGGGTCTCCGATACAGAAGTATGTTACAAACTTCATGACAAACTTATAATACTATTCACTGCGTGAAGAGTATACAAAACAGGATAAAATAGGTTTGTTCTGTTATATATTTTCTATGTGTGTTATGATACTTCAATTACAATAATGCATTTGTTCTCTATTTCTTTTGACGCTCCAGTAGAATGTTAAGCACAAACTGATGTAATTCATCCATGTGTTTATTAAAGTAAGTACATATAAGTGATATCAAATATGATTGACTAAAATCAGTCCTCGGAAGTGTCTTTGGTCAAACAGGATGAACCGGTTGCAGAAGTCAAGAGCAAAATTTGTTTAAAAGATTAGATTTTGATAAAGGATGTGGAAGATATGGGACTTGAAAATGGTCGACTTTGATCCAGTTTTTTCTATTAAGCAATATTTCAATTGAAATATCCAAAACCTCACATTTTTATACTCTTCACGTTAGTGAATAGTATTATAAGTTTGTCACAGAAGGAGAACATCGCAGACCACATAAAGTATTTATATTTGTGATCACCTCGATGAGACGAGTTGATTTAGCCATGTCCGTCTGTTCGCACTCCTAGTCCTTCAGTTTTTGAGCTAGAGAGCTGAAATATTGTACATAGATTTCTTTTTACCAAACGCCGATCAAGTTCGTGAATCAGCCGAATCGGACCACTAGGGGGGTACCTCCCATACAAACCCCCTTTTAAATTAATGAATAGTTAAAGATGAGAAACTTTTATTGTAGAAACAAAAATACTCGTACTTGTAATCTTGTAATAGCAACGACATGTGTGTGATTTGTTTTGTTAGAGAAATTATGGGAACTATGGGAAGGCGATTTATTCCAATTAGAAAAAACAAAGAAAAAATCCTAAAGGTTACGAACAGAAACTAATTTTACGAGAGAAGAATAAAAGTTCCCAAGAAAATTTAGATCAATTTTCCTAATTTACTTTTAAGTAAGTAAACGAACGAACCAATGAGCGAATGAAATAAGGAAGGAAGGAATGAACGAACAAAGACAAGCGGCGATTGCGTGTCGTGGCGTGAAAAACGGCACTTGAAGACGAAAAATTCCTTTGCAGCGCAATAAAATAACAACAACAACAACAACAACGACAGCAACACCATTCATTTGGTAAAAGTATCTAGAAAGCCATGGAAAACAAGAAAAAAATAATAGAAAAAAAGTATAAATCACGACTCAAGTTTCGAAAGCGCGAAACTGTTACCAAAGCACTTAAACTTAAATTGGCCCAAAATTGGCAGAGAAAGAACGTAAACAGAGAACTAAACCAACTTAGAGTAGTAGAATTTGGTAGAAAGAACTAAAGAACAAAAACAAAACAACGTAAAAAAATTGCTAAATTAGAAATAGTGTAGATAGAATAGAATAGAATGGAATTTATAGTAAAACAGTTGGCAACGCGGTGAGATGCGGTAAAAACAAGCGAATGATGCGTCGTCGTTGACCATAACCATGATCATGGGCCGTGAACTGAGTTAGGCGTGAGGCAAGCAGGCGCTACAGGTTAATTTTGGTCACAGACACGACCACGAACGTAGTCAGGCGGCAGCCCAGGCAGCCAGATGAACATAGAAAAATTTTACTGCTGACAATGACGACGACTACGTGAACATCAACAATGAACATTAACATTATTTTCATCATCATCAACATCATCATTATCATCATGATTAAGATGGCGACGCACGAATTGATTACAGTGGTTAATGCTGGCTATAGTACAAATCAAATGAGATGATTACTGGGCAACGAACGATTTTGTTGTTGGTGTTCTGTTTTGATAAACCATAAGAAAAGGTGTCATATTAGTGGGAGTATAAAAGGGAATAGAAAAAAATAAAGTTCATTTATCTTTCGTGACTTCGGAGGGCCCGCAACGCCATTGCCGGTGATCCGCGAAACAATTTTGACATCAAATTTAGCATTTTAATAAATATTATAAAAAACTAGCGTAGCCGGCCAGGCTTAGAACGGAAATAAAAGAATGGTTTTTTATTTGTTGATGACTCTCACAATTCAAAAAGACTACTTAACTTATTTTAAAATATTTCTCTAACATTTGTGTGTAAATATTGATCCACCAATCCTGCACCAAACTTTATAGAATACTTTCAAGATTATGATAGAGTTTCTCTGAAAATTTTATCAAAATCAGTCCAGGGGTTTCGGAGTCCTTAGGGAACAGACATTCATATACTTAATTACTTATATACATATATTTATTTAATTATTTATTATTACAGTTACTTACATTGTAAGAGTTTAACATAACTTAAAGGGGGGGAGCACTGGCTGCTATGGCCTTCGGCTCGTATATACATATATATATATATATATATATTCCAAGAGGAGTGACATCCTGAAATAAAATGAAAAGATGCTTTCTTTCCACCAGTTGAAAAGGAGTCATCCTCAATTGTTAATGATCTACATAGGATTTATTGTAAAAATCCATTGTAAATAAGATCAATTTAAATTGAGATGAGGTCCGTGTAAATAGTTGTAAGCAAGTTCGCGGACTATATAAATTTTACAATCGCTGATTAACGGAGTTCTTATCGGTATCAAAATCCTCATTATCGATATTATGATCATAAGCAATTTTTCATAGTTTTAATGTGGGTAAATGGCTAGGGCTCTGAGAAATTGAAATTATTGTTATCAATGTGAAAATTATTAAACTGAGGTTAGGACCCCCGAAAATCTATTCAGCCCAGGGCCTCTACAAGTCAAAACGCGCCACTGATCATCATCATTATATCATGTGGCCTCAATTGGCTTTATTTTTCACGAAGCCATTAAGTGATCGCATTTTTCGATGCGCATTATTTGGCTTCGTCGCTGCGTAAACTCGATGAACGTGACAACATCTTGCTGCTTGCCATGGTAACTCACTTTGTAGTTTCAGTTACAGATGCTTTCCCTGGGTGGGTGGATGGATGCTGACTTGAGTTGTCTTAACTTGGCTTAGCTTACCTCAAGTTAGCATGGTTTGGCTTATTTTTGCTTGGTTCTGGTTTTGGCTTTGGTTTGGTATTACTTGTCTCGATGGCATGCAGGTGGGCGCACTGAGGTTGCTTAGGTTGCACTTGAGGTAATTTAAGTGAACTGCTTGATTGGCTAATGAAAGAGGCGCGCAACGAATCGCACTTAAACTAAAACGAACGAGCAGACTACATCAGGTCTAATCTGTCCCTTCCTGGCCTGGTCAAGCATTGTATGTAAGCAGGCACTCGGGCTTGCTTGCTTACTGGCTAGTTTGAGCTTGGTAGAACACCCAAAACATGTTTCATGTTGCATTGATCGTCATCATGAGCGGCGTGCGAGTAAAATTTGGTAACACATAAAAAAAAAAAAAACATCTATCAGTTTCATTCAATTGGGTGATGCTCTACAACATTAGATATTTTCATTATTCAAATCCCATTTTTACTATTTTAAGAATTTTCATTAAGTTGAATCCAAATACTAACAATAAAAGATTTTATCAAAACATTATCTTATTCAATCTTCATTTCAGTATACAACAATAAGAAAATACACAAGTATCTGTGTTCCCTCATATATGTGGAATATATTTCCAATCCTGGGTACCCCATGACCTAAGTACGCTAAAATATCATAACATTGGAAATAGATAAATTGGAAATTCTCTGGGGTTATTTCAGTGCAATTGTAATGATAATTTTTAGTGTTTTGATAGAGTAAATTGTCGACATTAAAATATTGACACTAGTTTCACTCAGGATAATCTAAGTGCTTAGTATGTATGTCAGTATATATTAGGTACGTATAAATCGTCAAGGGTATTCAACAATAATTGTTGACTAACAGAAAATGTGTGTACTTTTCTTGAAGTTCACGTCTTTTTTTGGTTCAATCTATTTTATTTTTGTTTTTTTGTTTCTTCTATTGACCCAAACCCTTTGCTTCTTCAAAGTTGTTTTCTGTTGGATTTCTCCTTCTATTTCTAATGTGTAGATAAGCAATGTGAAAATTGCGGAAGATTTTTATGTTGGGGGTTTTTTTTTTTATTTATTTCGTGTAACGCTTGAATTTGAGTTGTTTTTCGTGCCCTCTTATGTTGATGGTACAAAGAGAGAACATAGACACGATACGCATGAAAAGGACGCTTCATTTCAAAAATTATATTAAAAGTTCATTGACTGAATTCAAGTGAGTTTTTGATTGCAGTTCCACTGCTATTAATATAAATATTTCATTTTTTCAAAACTGACCTTACGCAAACCATTTTGTGTTGTCCAATTATATATACTTAGTACACACCACCACCCATATGTAGATACACGTACACGTATATATACGTATGTATGTTTTTCATTTTAAGGTTTGGCCTATAATATTATGGTTTCCTGTTTTGTTTTGCTTTAGTCTGTTCTGTCCTGCTGGTCAGTCAGTCGGTAGGCTGTTGGCCATTTACATACTAAAATAATATAAAAGTATGTAAATACTCGTATATAAAAACCGCACCAACCACTTTGAGTTCTTTGGTATCAACTTCCTCTTTTCCTCTTCTCATTGTTATTCATGTTTTTTTCTTCCCTTTGTTTATTACTTACAATACAATTTTCATTCATTGCCTCCCATTCTGATCAGTTATTCTGTTGTTATTTCGTTTTATCTTTTATTTGCTCTTTTCCTTGTCCAACTAATCAATCAAACTGCCACCGTTGTTGCTCTCACAATATATAGTACAATATATTACAAGCTCTCCGTTTGGTACATGTCCAACTACTTAGCCAAGAAGTCTTATTTATTTGCACTCTTTTTAACGCTTGTTGCACTCGACTCAAAAGTTGACCGGCCCTCGTCACATCAGTATTAACTCAACCACTCAGCCAGTTTTTGAACCCTTTTTCGTACTTTATGGTTTCAAGTTTTGTTTTGTTTTCGTTTCATTTGTGGCCATTAAATTTGATACCCACTTATTTGGCCAATAAAAATAACCTACATCAAATAGACTCTTGTCTTGTCTCTTCTTAGCTTAGCTTAACCGACTCGGTTTGTCTTGACTTTCAACTGTATATTTCGCATGGCACATGTGAATGCTATTATTATTGTTGTTGTTGAGGCATGGTGACGATGATGACGATGATGATGGTGTTGTTGATGATAATGACGATGATGATGAGAAGTTGTTAGTAGTATTGGTATGTGCCATTAATGAGTGCTACAAGTGGGCTGTGCCATTATTTTGTACGAACAACAATAAATAAGACATTTATGCGAGCGCATCGAAGTTGAAATTGTTGTATCACCACTTACCAGTTGCCACTTGCCATTAAAGTCTACTAATCTTCTTAGCTGCTGGCCAACATCTGCCACTATAAGACAATTCAACACAACAACAATTCAAATGACATTGCACTTAATTTCAATTCAATTAGGAACTAACCTAATCTGATCAGTTCTTGGTTTGCCTTAGTTCAGCTCTGATTAGAGTAGTTTGAAGAGATCATGGGAGTCTAGAAGAATGCAAAGATCAGACATGATGACATTGACGACCACCGAACAACAAAACTTAAGCCAAATGCAGAAAGATTTGTGTATGCAATTGCAAGCCTATAAATTAGGTGTCGCAATGTCTTGACATTTATTGTCCGTTAGTTTAGACTCCTTTGGATAAATGCTATGTATATTGTAGACTGCTTTTCATGCAACATGTTTTACACTTGCAACAAGATACTTTGTGCACGTTTTAGTCAGTACTTCCAAATCAAATACATAAATATTCAAGCAAGCAACAAAAACAAAAAAAAAATCCATTTCATTTCATTCTTACCAATTCCAATTTGCTGTAGGAATGTCATTGCAATGAAACCCAGTTACGCATCCAGTGGTTTTTAAATTGTATCTGTCACTTTTTCTGGTGTTACTGCCCTTACTTTCATATTTTTTATAATGTCTGTTGGTCTGTCTGTTTTTCTTTACTGCTGCTTCCCAACAGAAATGATCATGACTTAGTTTAAGATGACCGCAATGGTTAAAATGGCAAACTAAACTACTTAGTATGGAGTAAAAGTCACATATTTAATGTAAGACAAATTAGAGGAAGTCATTAAAAAAGAAACGAACATAGTTGCGCATGCGCATGCGTTTATTAAAGTCATTGATTGCCATGTATAACCGACTTATTCTCGTTGTTTTTGCGTTGACACCTCATACAAGGAAAGCTTTTGTAATCTTTGCGATTCTCGCACAAGTTGAAAGCTGCGCTGTTAAAAATGCTGTTTTTAACATCAGTCTGTAAAGTGTATGTTACCAGTCTGTAAAGTTCACTTTATGCAGGTTTGCCAACTTAGAAGAAAATGAAAATAAGCTGGAAATATGAAATATTTTATAAACAAAAAAATCTTATACAAAAATGAAAACAGATGTTTTTTAGGGGTTCTCCGAGTAATTTTGACTATTTAAAATATTTTTTTCTCAAGTTGACAAGCCTGATTTTATCTTATATGTATTTGTGAATGTATGCAATTGATGGCACAATATTTTTGAAAACCGATAATATTTCAAAAAAAAATTTCCGACATTGAAAATGGATAATTATGATCACGCAATGATTTTAACACATTTCCATTTTGCATAGTTTTCATTATATTCCAAAATTTCTGCGAGAAATCAACAAAACACAAGATTATCCATCTTACAGAGTGATAACTGTGCACAAAAATTAACATTTTTTTTCACAAACAGATTAACACCTCCTCAGCAAATGATGATAAATTGTTTGCAGAAGAGCTTTTCTTGTCACTGCAAAAAACCATTAACAGCCAATTATACGTATGTTAGGCGTAAACATACAAACATTTTTTTTGTCATCGCTTTCAAAATAGGTCGGTAAATCTACACGTTGTCACGGTGTCAACGATTTAATTGACAGTAAATGTTTCAAGTTGTATTCAATGCCATGATGACATCGTTGTCAATATAATAAACTATTTTTGGTAAAGCATAGTGATGTAATAGTGAACTTACAGTTTTCATTTAAAGGAAGAAAAAAAACAACCAAATTATACTCGTACAATATTCATTCCAATACTTCCGCTCAAAATAAATTATTGAAAATGGTAGAAGACCTACTCAGTGAAAGGCGAGATACTTATATTCCAATGTATTTATTTTTGTGTTTATAATATTTAGATATAATATACAGCTACTAGGGCCTACGACTCTATGGTGGATTACATTATAATGTAGATGGAAATTATAAGCTTAATCAATATTATACAAAGATCATTTTCTTAAAAGTTCTGAGTGGTTTTTTAAAAGAAGTTTGTAACATATAGAAATTATATTTGAACCAAAGACCACGACTACCTGACGACAGATGGCTCACATACTAGGTATAATAGAAAATATAAAAAAAGACTAACTTTGGCTATGCCGAAGTTGTATTACTCTTCACGACCCTGCTAGTGGTCCAAGGGTCTTGAAATTAATAAGGTTGGTGGATATGGGTCAGACACTTATAGTGTCTAAATTTTAAGTCGATAGTACAGAAACAAAAAAGTTTTTCTTATAAGAACATGAAGATGGATCCAGGTTTGTATGGGGGTTCTCCCCCTAGTGGTCCGATTCGGCTGACAAATGTACTGCGTATGGTAAAAATCTCTCCAGCTCAAAAACTGAGGAACTAGTTTGCGTACATACAATCGGACTAGTCTTGTCGCGCTAATCAGGAGTATATATTCTTTATGGGGTCTCCGATGTTTCCTTCTGTGTGTTACAAACTTCATGACAAACTTATAATATTATACACTGCGTGAAGAATATAAAAAGATACATATGTTCATTAATACGAGGGGGGACCAAAAAAAAAACGGGAATTTCGTCATAACTTCTTTATTTCTTAATATTTTAACACCAAATTTTGATCACCTTCAAAGTATTCGCCATTGACCACAACGCACTTCTCCAAACGATTCTTCCATTGTTCAAAACAGTTTTTAAATTCAATCATCGGGATGTCCTTTAAGCCTTCCAGCAATTTTTGTTTCACCTCCTCCACAGTGGCAAAATGCTTTCCTTTCATATTCCTTTTGAGTCTGGGGAACAAAAAGAAATCACAGGGGGCTAGATCCGGTGAGTATGGGGGGGTGGACAATCGGTGTCATGGCGTTTTTGGTCAAAACAGGCCTGAAGTCGACGCTCCTTTTGCTCGTCTGTGAGAAGGCGCGGGACGAATTTGGCTGCGACCCTTCTCATGTGCAAATCTTCGGATAAAATTCTCTGAATTGAACTCCATGACATTCCCGACATCTCACAGAGTTGATCAATGGTTTGGCGATGGTCTTCACGAACGAGGGCATTGATTTTGTCGACGTTTTCATCACTTCTTGACATTGAGGGGCGTCCTGAACGAAGTTTGTCTTCAATAGATATTTCTCCATTTTTAAAACGTGAAAACCAATCGTAAACTCTGGTTTTACTTAGCGCAGCATCCCCATGAGCAGTCTTTTTTCCCAACAGGAAACACAGCCGCGCGTTGTTCTCGACAATCTGCCATTACGTTTTCGCCGAAATTTAAAAAGTAGTTTTACTAAAAAAAATCTCACAGGCGAACCTATTCACTCACAGCGACACAACTTTGCATACTGACGCAGATGGCGTGACACTAACGGACATGTGGTCAAACAATAGGTTTCCCCACTCTCCCTCCCCACCACAGCGTAATTCCCGTTTTTTTGGGTCCCCCCTCGTACATACGAGTATTCTGATATTGTTAGCATTGTAGCTATTTTTCATTTGTCCTAACCACAACAAGATATAATTTGTGTTGGAATGCTGCCCAGTTTGAAGAAGTCTCACACAAATTTAATGTAGATCTTTCAAATTAATTGTTAACTTAGTTTTGATAAGTATTGACCATTAGTTCAAGTCTCTAGGTTAAGTATTGAAACTTTAAATTTAAGGTTGGTTTTTTCATATTTCCTTACTAACTGTAGATAGTGATTTAGTTAAGCCGTACAAAAATAACAAAATGTGATAATTGGCAAATATGGTGTCAGGATAAAATACAGGTGTACAAGGCTATTCTTAATAAGCTATATTTAATACAATATATCAGGACCAAAACTATCCTATGTTCAAGAGTGTAACGAACCATACACGTTCACAAAATTTTAATGCAATCAGATAAACGGTATGACCGCATAACATACGAACACACAAAACACAAATAAATAAATTAGAGAAGATATATATGTCTTATATATTGTAGATTCTTTCTTTTATGGCTTGACAATCATAATACCATTTATTAACTAAGGATTTTAAATTTCTTATGCGCTTAAGAGATTAAGGATAGATAGACTATTGAAGTATGAGAAATACTCTCTTTCCTATTTTTAAGCGCTCATTATCCATTATGACCATTTCAAAAGCCAATATAGAAAAGAAGAATTCATGTCACCCCACAGTTTTAATTCAATAATAATAATTTCATGGAATTGAAGGCCTAAAATTACAAACTGCACATAATAATGAATTCTAGTGTTATTTTTTCATGTAATCATTTGTTTTTCCCCGAAAGTTTTAACAAGATTCACCATTTGATAAGAAATTTTACTGTTCAAGAAAGTGAAGTGTTCAGTAAAGCAATATAATAACAATTAGTATTCTGTTTGGAACATAAGTACAATATTATGCATGATATTGACAAGTTTCTGATGAATCCATTCATACTAGCCTACTTAAGAAATGGCCAACGTGACTACCTTAGTATATTTGTATAATTCATTATAAATGGTCGATTTTTTATACTCTTTACGCTGTGAATAGTATTACAAGTTTGTCATGAAGTTTGTAACACACAGAAGGAGACATCGGAGACCCCATAAAGTATATATAGGTGTGGGGGGGGCACCCCCCATACAAAACGGGATCCAAATGAAAGTTCCTATTTGAAAAACTTTTTTGGTTTTCATACTATCGACTTGAAATATGGACACTGTAAGTTTCTGACCGATATTCACCCACCATCTAATTTTCAAGATCCTCGGACCACTAGGGGTTACCCTCATTAAAACCGGGATCCAAATGAAAGTCCTTATTAGAAAAACTTTTTTGTTGTTAACTATGCAACTGAAATTTGGACAAAATAAGTGTCTGATCTAAATCCACCATCCATATAAATTTCAAGACCCTCGGCCCACTAGAGGGGGTACCCCCCATACAAACCAGGATCCCAATGAAAGTTCTTATTAGAAAAGCTTTTTATTTTTTTTACTATGGAAGTGAAATTGGGACACTTTAAATGTCTGACCCGTACCCACCAACCCTCTAAATTTAAAGACTCTCAGACTACTCGAAGGGACGTGAAGAGTATTACAGCTTCGGCATAGCCAAAGTTAGTCTTTTTTTATATTTTTCATTTTGATTTAATCTGTCACAAACTGTCACAAATGAAGGACCCTAAAAGTATACTATTATATATCCATAAGTCATCTTCCATAGTAAGACCAGTTTTATATTATCTGGACAATATAGAAATGAAATGATGAAATTCTTAAATAATGGAGTTTCATTAAATTTTTTTGTTTATAAACAATGTTGTAATAATGGTTTAATACGAGGGTTGCTACTTAAGTCTTGAGATATGGCAACACCAATGTTGATATGTCAAATCTGGCATTGGTATCGTAAAGCCATCCAGGGCCACCGTGTTTCGCTGGTTTTCTGAATTCAATCATGGTCGTAGTTTTCTCCAGGACGAATTTCGTAAAGGTCGTCAAAATCGGTTGTTGTGCCACAAAACATTGATGCTGTGCGTGAACTGATATTGCAAGATCGTCATGTGACATATCGTGAGATAGAGACATGTTTGGGCATTAGTTTCACTTGCATACATTCAATATGGCATGAACATTTGGCCGTCAAAAAGATTTGTTCGCGTTGGATACCGCATAATTTGACAATCGCGCAAAAAAAGGCTCGTGTCGATTGATACAAAGAAATGTTGAAAAATTTCAATCGCGGTGTTTCAAAAGACGTTTATAAGATCGTGACAGGTGATGAACCATGGATCTATGCATATGAGCCTGAAACAAAACAGCAGTCGACTGTATGGATCTAACAAAAGTTGTTTGCGCACGAAGCACTTCGAAGCAAATGATCGCTTGTTTTTTGGGAATAACCGGACATGTCGCCACCGTGCCATTAGAGAAACGTAGAACGGTTAATTTTGAATGGTACACCACCATTTGTTTGCCAGAAGTGTTTGAAGAAATAAGAAAAATCAACCGCAGAAGACGAATCATTATCCACCACGACAATGCGAGCTCTCACACATCGGCTCAAACAAGTGACTTTCTAAACACTCAAAACGTCGAATTGATGGGTCATCCGCCCTATAGTCCAGATTTGGCACCTAATGACTTGTTTTTATTCCCGCACACCAAAAATAAATTGCGAGGTCAACGTTTTTCGACGCCTGAAGAAGCGGTTGATGCGTTCAAAACACATGTTTTGGATGTTTTCCGAGTGGAAAAAGTGCTTCGAAAATTGGTTCAATCGCATACAAAAGTGTATTGATCTTCATGGAGAATATTTTGAAAAACAATAAAGTCATTTTCGATGATACATATTTGCTATTATTTGTCTGTCTCAAAAGTTAAGTAGCAGCCCTCGTATACTTAGTTATTACAGTTACTATTAATGTAGCATTGCCAAATCAAAATGAAAAAGCCCAATTATGTATTCACTTTTACATAATTCACCAGAAAAGTAGTTTAGGTTAGTGATGAAACTGCCACACAAAAACTCTTAATGCCTGAGACGAGACAACCAGACAAACGCAAATGTTTGTTGCCAAAATATGCCAAATATGGCCGAAAAAGTTAGGCATGTGTAGCAGTGGTATTTCTTTAACTTAACTATGTTTTTGTCTGAATGTCTAACTGAACATACTCTCTTGATATACGTATGTATGTACGTGTATTTTTCCTGGATGTGTGCATATGTAACTCTGAGTTGCTATTCAAATGCAACTTACTGACTGACTAAATGACTCACTGACAGGCGAACGATTACCACAGTCAGATTCCGATTCAGAGTCATAGTCAGAGTCAGAGCCAGCGTTATTGCCAGAGAGTTGAATAAACAGACATACAGATCATCTTAGCGTTACGTTGTCATAAAGCGCATGTCAAATGAAAATATGTTCCTAATCGTAAAGAGTCAGTTGAATACAAAAGTAAACTCAAATGCCAAGAAAGTCAAATGTATAAGTTTCAATGCATTGCAATGGTTGCCTCTTTGGCTGCTTGGATGAAGTTTGCATTGGCGATTTTTACCAATGTTTTCATTTTTTATTTATTTTTTCTTATTTTTCATACCTTTCACAATATTGTAAACAGGTGTTATTATTTTGTCTTGATGATTGTAACGCTTAGAATCCGACATCCGACATAAGATCTGTATAATAAAGAAATGTCATTTAGAAACGATTGTCTATTATTTCTACGGAAGCTTCGTGCGTATTGTTATAAACTCACAATGGATCTATCAGGAAGGAAGGATCTATTAAGCTTGTCTCTACATTGTGATTGTTATCACATCAAGCTCATTCAGTCTCCCATGTGTGATGGGACTACCTACCGACTCAAAAGCAGACATCCTCTAATCTTAATAGCTGTATAAACAATTTCCATTTTTGTTACAAAGTGTGTACGGAGAACGAGATTTCCATTGTCTAGAGGCCTCCACATTGCTTCATCTAATCATTCTTACCTAAATCCACTTTTTTATATTTAAAATAAAACTGTCCACATTTTCTCTGTATTAGGCGGGATACTTTATCTACTGGAGGAGATAGGCATAAGTAAATTCTAAAAAAATTAATCAAGCGAAATACTTCATACAAAAAAAAAAGTTTCTATGAAGTGTATCTAAGCTTTGTTGATACTAGTTGAGTTTCTTGTTATTTGGACAAAGTCACTCGATTGACTAGACTATGGAATAGAAAATATCTTTATGTATAGTATATGTTAGTAGGCAACTGAGAGCGAATACAATTTAGCAACTAAAATTCAAATTATGTATGGCTAATAGTATTTTATTATTTTCTTAGTAACGTTCGCGTACCAAATTTGCATATCGAACTGAAGACATCTGTGAACAACAACTAACAGATGATTTAACGACAAGTGGTGAAGGTGCCACGTTATTGTTGTTGTTGTTATTACTTGTTTTTGTCGATCTTCTCGAGCATATGGTCGATGAAAAAACCGCCTGTCATTTCACTAAATTTGGCTCAAGCAACCAAGAAACCAATAATGGAATTATCCAAATTGTGATTAAAAGAGGAAAAATAAAAGAAAAAGAAACAGAAATCAAAAGAAAAGAAAAGAAATTTGACTTAAGCCATCAAAACAACCCTTTCATACAGAGATGATGATGGTGATGGTAATGGTGACGATGATAGAGTTGAATCCGCAAAGAACTACTGGCAAGCAAGGGAAGGCAAGGCAAGTTTAGACTCTTTTTTTATAGTTTGATAAATACTATATACAAACAAAACTCTGCTCATCAGAAATGCAGCCAAGCGCAGAGTTGACAACGATAGTGGCTGCGGAAATCCAGACCAGAGTAAGCCAAACCAAGCCAAACCAGGCCACACTCAGACCATATCCAACCTTATGCAAAAGACCAACAACGTCGTAAGCCGCCGTCCCGTATTGAAAGGTGACGCAATTAAAATTATACGGCAGCGGCACACATTTGAAAGAAGAACAAAATAAGGAACGTTAACGAATGATGTTGCCGGATTCTTCGCTTTCTTCCTTCTTGGCCAAATAAGTCAGGTGTGACATCGATGTTGTCGTAATCGTAATCATCACCATCATCATCATTACTATCATTGTTGTACATATCTAGATGGATAAAGTCCATAGCGATGATGGCAGCAGCAACAGCAATTAAATTTTATTCTTTTTTGATTTTATTTTGCATTAAATTTTGTAATATTTATTTTTTTTTTTCTATAAAATTTGCAATTTGTTGGGACTAATAAAATGTATAAAAGTGCTGTTAATAACACTGTATTCCCATTTTCTTATTGCACCGAACTGAATCAAAACAAATTGATTTAAATTGGCAATAAAAGCTTTCATAATTGTCAATTTTCATTATGCACTTCTTATTGGCATTTTATAAGTATAATTTGCCATAAGTCTTCACTCCTATTCATAGATCGTCCTTCATACTTTTCGCGTTTCGTCCTTCGCTGTTGTTTCAAATATAACTTATTCGTAATTGAAAAGGCTTTTAAACTGTCAAGAGAATTTTGTGCGTTATATGTATTTGTTAGCAAAATAAGAAGAAAATTATATGCGAGATGGTATACGATGTGTGTCCCAAAAGTATCCAACTATGTAGCACTGGCATCCATTATCCATCATTTTCTTTATGTGACTCATAGCAGGTAGTCCCCAAGTTGCTATCATTGTCATTGTGCCGTCGTTTTCAATTTTGGAAATACATATGCAGCTAAGAGTCTAATGGTGTTAATGCTTGCTTTTTAACACCATTTTCATCACTTAAGATCAATTCAAAGTTGAGAATTTTCGAAGCGAATCTTTGCCAGCTCTACCATTAGTAAAATAGGATTTGAATTTGAAATGACAACTGTTTTTTCATAAGCATATAGATTTTCGGAATTTCTTGATCACTTACTAGTTCAAGTGTTAACTTAGGACTTAATGGAAAATCGTTGCTCAGAATTTAATATCTGGTGAACGAAAGCAAGACGATGCACCCGAACTAAGGCCTAAAGAATATGATTCCTGCCCCAATAGGGTAGCCGAGAAGAAACTTAGCGGAGTAAGAAAATAGAGACGAGTCCCAAAGTTAAGATAGGTTACCATTTTTGGGCAGGAAACATGTAAATGGGGGCGTAAAATAACCATCTGGGAACTGATGGAGACATGGAGTTCACGTGGAGTCACTTATTTCGTTCGTACCCCACAAAGATCGCTCCAAGAGTAGTTCGAATACTTTTGAGATACACCACGTACATAAGAAGCGTGAGGGAAGTTCATAATATTGCCAACGATTTTACGTTGACACACTAAACGAGGCAATTAATGTTTGTTGTGTTGATGGTGGTAAACGAATAAATGCAACGAGCGAATGGACAACACAAAACAGAAAATTTAATAAAAAAATAAATACATAGAAGCAAACAAACAAACAAACAGAAGCGGCACGTCGCCATTGAAATGTCACTCAAAGAATGTTTCGCAATGGAAAACTGAAAATGACTACGCCAAGTTGTCGTCAAGCGCGTTGCCAATTGTAATAACAATTCCGTGTTCCTCTATTTATTTTTATATAGTACGAGTCTAGTGTTTTGTGAACTTTAAATTGAAAAGCGTTAAATTGCACGTTCTTCTTCAATGACGACAGCCACAGTCAGTAACAGTAACAGCAACAGTAGTCACAGTTGCAGGCTATCGATAACAATTGATAAGTCGAATTGTTTGTCTGTCTGTTGGTCGGTCTGCCTCTCTAACCTGTTAAAAATTACCCATTTCGGCTTAAGGCATTGTGCCCTACGCCATCTCATCACCATCGCACTCATCATCACCGCCATCCCGCAATGTTCACTCTCTTGCTTACTTACTGACTTACATATTTAAGAGCAGTATTATTATTCACGTAGTATGTACTTGTATAGAACTGATTGACTATCTCGCTTTTCCAGTCAGTTAGTCAGTCAGTCAGTTAGTTTATTTGTTTAACTCTGGTGAAATTTTAAAAGGTTTTCCATGTTCATTGATAAACGGAAAATTGAGTTATACTTATATGTCTATAAAAAGATATTACAATATGCATGTACATATATTTTGTATATAAGTTGGTATTGATATATACAGACATATATATCTTTTTATTGACTTACTAAATTTCAACTAAGTTTTTTTAAACTTTTTTTCTATGTCGATAATCATCACTGAAAGCATTTCTTCTTCTCATCCTTAAGACATAAACTGCTCTTCAATATTTACTCTCTGATGTTAAAGTTAAGTATTGATATGAAAAATAATGGAATAAACACTTTAATCTTTCAGCTCGAAAACTTGAGAAACTGTAAATTAGCTGGGTAACATGCTGATGGACTTGGCTAGATGGACACATATCCCTTTATTGTTTCTAATTGTACATGTATATTTTTTTGTTTTCAAACTTTTTTCTTATTAATTGTTTTTTCTTTTAATTTTCCTAATTGACTAATAATAGGTTTTAAAATCTTAATCTAATTTTACTTTACTTTACTTTTAATTGGAGGGAATGCATTTAAAAAAAATTGTTCTTATAATTGATGCTGGACTGTTAAGTCATTTCTCCTTCTAATTCATGTCTGTGATTTTTGTGGAGTGAATGCTTTTACTAAAGGCTTCAAGTAAGTGTTTAGTTTCTCAATATATATTAAGATCTGTATTTCATCGTTTGTTATTAATATACCAGGGAGCTCCAATAATGATTTTCAATATTTTTAATGGCACTCTTATGTAAACCTTACATTAAAGGCACTTGCATTTCGTTAAAGCTGGGAGCCGTATGTACAAATTGGCTTTTTAATGCAGTTATAAAAGAGGACTTTTTAATCAGTGTTTAGCGGAGAACGTGAAGCCAGTGAAAACTGTTGGCTTTTAGTTTCACTTGAATTTTTCTTGGTTTCAATGTGCTTGTTCCAAGTAAGTTGTCTGTCAAGATGAACACTTAAAGTACACAACGTCATCTACTTGTTTAATCGCAAAATTGTTTACAGTTAGCGGTGGACAAGTCCTTCTGTTGATTGTGAAGGTGATGTGTTTGCTCTTTTATGCGGCAGTTGGTTAACACTTCCTCGATGTGTAGTAGATACCTTGCCAAAACTGTTTTTGCATGCGTCGCACAACGAGATCTACTTAGTACTGTGATATAATCTGCAAATATAGATATTGTGAGTCGAGTTTATACCATCATACTTTTAATATCTGATCTACTGAAACTATTGTCATCAAGTCCTCGTATTCACCCGATTGTGAAAGAATATTATCCAACTATGCTTAGATTTCGTTAGACGTTAAACCTGTCATGAAAAGACGATGTTTTAATGCTGCACGAAACTTTTTTATTCGATTATTCAAATAATACAAAGATAGTTAGTCAACAGAAATCACGCGATCAAAATTTGACAGAGCACATCACATATGTACTTAATTTATACTTTTAAGGATACATAGATTTTGTGCGTGAGGCATTCTAATAAGTAAGGAATCACAGCATTACCAGTGTAAATTAGATAGTTTCTAGAAAAAGTCATCAAAATAATACTGGATAATTTATAGTCTTCAGATTCCTTTGTATATACCTCATTATCAACCGAATTTCATGACTTTTGATAAGCTTATTTATGATATTTATAACATACTCATATAATCTTCGTAAAATGAAAATAAAAAACAAAAAGCACATCATGTCGGTGTTATTTAGCTGTCTAAACAAAATAAAAAGGCTTCAATGGTTGCTCAACGGAAGAAGCTCACTCTCTCTCAGGAATTGGCGCACAGTTTATGCCCAAATCATTGTCCTTGAATGGTGATACGGCATCCAGATATGGTGAACTGCTGCTAAATCCTAATGGAAGAGAGTGCAAATCTTGCAGAATAAGACTTTGCGCCTAATGACCTTGGTATGTTAGGAATGCCACCTTGCATATGGACATGAACTTGGCGGTAGTTGAGAACCAGATCACACAAGCCGAAGACCGTTTGTTGGCTAACAACAACTGTTTGGTCAGACCACTGACCGATGTAATCCCAATCCGGAGACTCAAAAAGCTACATTTGGCATAGGGGCAACATGAGGAAATGCCAAAAGCATAAAAAAAAAAACAAATTGTAGATATTTTTAAAACTTTTTCCTTATATCAATTATAATTAAAGTTGCGATTAGGGACCCTGAAATTCTGTTCTAGCCAAGGCCCACACAAATACCTCTAATTAAGGAGTAGGTTAATACTCGTAACTTATTAAGATTATTAGTTTTCGCTTTATAATAACAACGATACTTCATACTTTCTTTACTCTTCAATACATGTGCTAAAAAAAAGACCTTATTAACTTTGATTCAACAAAAATTTCACGCACAATTTTTGCATATTTATAAGTATTATACTAAGTATTAATTGTCATTTAAATTGATTTGTAAATTTTAGTCATTTGATTATCTTAAGAAATGTGGAATGTTTTCAATACAAATTCTTAAACACCTGTGTGTAACTTTTGTATTATATCTTTTACGATGATTGTTGCAATACACTGTACATCAAATATTGCTGTAGATGGCAGCGATTCTTTCTCTGATCTACAACGAGTAATAAGTACTTAGTACTGTGTAGATGTGTCGGATTCATTGACTTCAGAAAATCAGTCGAGCAAAGCAGATCTCCAGTTGTTTATTCGCCAGTAGGTCTCTCTATTTGAGTATGTATGTCTACAATCTGTTTGAGTTTTGGTGTACAACTTATTTGTTGGATTAATCCAAAAGTTTTTTCTTACAGCTTAATCCAACATTTTCGCGCGTTTCTTGACGACTTTCACCTGCGGCTATTTTGTACGCCACTTCACAAAACACTCACACAAATTGTGAGCTGCAGTTGTTTTGTCGGCATTGCTGATTTTACTCTTTCGCTTTGTACTGTATTGTTTTGTTTTATTTTCTGTGTTTTTGATTATAATTTTAAATTATGCAAAATTTAAATTGTTTCTTTTACTATTTTTGGAGTTCAGTTTCTTTCGGTTTCTTACCTTTTATCGTATTTATATTACGTGTCTTTGGTTTTTAATGGCCTTGTTAAGGTGTTTTTATTATTGAATTATTGAATTAAATTTAACGCTAGGTTCTTCTTCATACTTGTACAATTTCATACTAAATGTACTTAGTATGGGGGTGATTATTTAAATATTTTTAGGTTGAGTAAAAGAGTAAATAATTTAAGTGTTTATGCTCCGAATGTGTTAAATTTTGTAGCTACAAATCGGAATTCCATGGTTTTCCTGCTTTCATTAAAAAAAAAAAAAAAAATAAAAAAAAAACGCTTATGGGAATATTAATTTTTAACATGTAAGTTTTGGTTAAGATGGTTTAAAACTGATGATTTTGACACAAGAGAGAAGGAGAGTCAGTGAAGGCTCGCAATGTTTGAAGACGCTGAATTGGAAGGTTTATGGAATCAAGATCTTTAATAAATGGAAGATCTTTTCCATCATGCCAGTGCTGCGTCATATGTTATGAAACCAGCTAAAATTTGTTTAAATCATGTCACTAGATCTCAGAATTCTTAATACATTCCACTTGAATCAATCGATGCAGAATGTCAGCATAAGTTATGGGAATCAAAATATTATATTACGCATAGAGATCTTGAAGGGGAAATGGAGCTGGGTCGGAGACGTGTTAAGGAGAGATCCAAACGACATCACCTGAATCGCAATCGAGTGGAATCCGCAAGGCAGCAGGCGTAGAGGCAGGCCCGCACTGTCCTGTAGAAGAAACTTGGACCTGGACTTAAGGAAAACAAACAAGACCTGGAGTGATTGGTGCAAGACAGAAGAGAATGGAGGAACCTTGTTGTGACCCTTTCCTCCCACGACGAACCATAGGACTATATATATATATATAATAATTATTATTTTCTGTCCCTGATTCCAATATCAATTGAGTATAAACTCCTAAAATAATTTCCAATTCTACTATAAACATACTTATTTCTTAAAATTTTTGGGTATCATAAACAACAAAAGCTTTTATGATATCGGGGTTAGTGTACTATATTTTCTTGTTTATAATTTATTGTAGTAAATATATATAAAATCTGTAAAGATAACATTTTAGGAAGAACTTTGACACTGGACAATATCCAGTGAACAACTAACACGACATTTACAAATGTTAATCCATTAAAGTGCTGTCAATTGCAAAATATGTCAAAACAAATTGATCACAGAACGCTACTGAATCCATACTAAACTGAGACTTAGTACAAAGTAATATATGTAGCTATGTATGTACTAGGACTGCTTAGTGTCTGGATTCTTCTGGCTTTAAGCAGGCACGGAGATGGTGTCCGATTCTCAGAATATTCGTTCGTTCATTGGATACATTTTCTGATGACTATGGCATGTGTAATAAGTAAATATGTCTGTATAATGTCGTGGCACAATGAATTATGATGTTAGCAAATGCTTTGTAGTAAAGCCAAATGGTTCAGAACACAACTGAGCAGAATAAACTAATGTAACAACAGATGAAAAGAAAAGAAGGGAGAATGCAAAGAAATAAAATGTCATAGAAAATAGCTTAAAGCTTTCATTTCTTACCAACTAAACCAAACAACCAACAAAGAACATTAGCTAAAATAATTTTACGTCCAACATGCAACTTTCTTGTTTTGTTGCTTAAAGGCAACAAGCAACTTAATAAAGTTAGATGGAAAGAGACAATGGTAGAGAAAGAATGTGAGAGGTATAGTACATACATATATGTATATGGAAAGGATCATAAGAACGATGACTTAATCAAGTTGCTTGCATAATTGTTACGATTCATTTGTGGCATGAAAGGATTTAGCTTAAAGCCTTCTGATTAAAACACGCTCAAAGATAAATTGCTTAAGCTGTAAAAGCTGCAAGCTAAATAATGCAAGCCAAGTCAAGCCAAGCTGAGCCAAGTGACATTTGTCTCGTGCGTGGTCGCGTTCTACAAATTGCCAATCAGCCAAAACCCAAGCAGCAACATCAGCAGTAATATTATAACAACAGCAACAGCAGCATTCAGTATCAACATCCCAATAGGAGCAGCAACAGAAATTGTAAATTGGCAATAGGCAACACCAAATTGTCAAATTGCCGACCGATGATTTTATACTACTATGTGGCACAGGTGCAAAAATTTAGTAAAAACAGCAGGAGCAACTAACATCTGTTTTAAGTCAGTCGCCCATCTTCCATTTAATCCAACGTTCAAAAGCCTGCTTGATTATTGAGTGTTGCTGCTTTTGGTTGTTGTTACTGCTGTTGCTGTTGCTGCTGCTATTTTAAGTGCATGCTCATTAATCGTAATCGGCAGCAATTTGACATCAGCAACGTAAGAACAGCAACAGAACTGGCATAGTTAAAATACGTGTACCACCTTCAGTCAAATGCAGTGCAACAAAGTGCGAAACGGCACAATGCACACGCACAAGTCTCACATCTCACCTCAGACCAACAATACCCCACCCCACCCTAGCCCATTCCATCCCATTTCAACTTATAATGCCCAACCCATGCTATTCCATTCCATTCCTTTCCTTTTCATTTTCTTCCACTTTCATTCGTTCATTAATTGGGATAAAAAGAATGAATAAGTGAACGAACAACTGATGAAGGAAAGAAAGAACGGGTGATATATACAATAGTAATGAGCAATCGATCGATGGATGGATCGATCGATCGATTTAATGAACAAATGAAGGAACGCTTTGAGTGGTTACGCCTTTTGTCATTTTTTAGTACATTTAAATACATGTTGACTAATGACGTGTTTGTGTTTGCAATTTATATTTTGTTATACCTTTCAAACTAAGTACAACAGTGCGAACGGGTATTATCACTTTGGTTTGATATTTGTAATGCATAGAATCTACAGTCGTAGACCTCATAAAGAATATTATATATGGAATTGATCAGTGTGACGAGAAGAATCAATTTAGTCATACCTATGATTTGCTCTTAATTCTTAAGCTTATGAAGATGCACCATTCTATTGTATATAGCTGATTACTAGAATATCAAAAAAATGCACTTAATCTACTAAAATTGTAAAGTATTTTCATATGTTATTTATTGTGTTGTATGTATTATGTGAAAAAAGGAGTGTTGATTTTTGCAAAAAGGAAGCAAGGATGAAAGGTATGTAAGTTTCGGTTAACCGAAGTAAATTTACTGTTGCTGCCTTGTTTATTTTTTAGATGTAAATATGTTAATAGGTTCTCGCTAACAGAAAAACTGAAATTTATAATGCGTTGGATTTTGCGCCAATTAAGCAGCAGTTGCGGTAACACTGCGTATGAGCAATCAGCTGCAAATCAAGTATAAAAAAACAAAGAAAAACAGAAAACTAAATGCAGTTAAATTCTTGTTTCTTTACTTTGGTGCAGTTCAACTTTTGATTGCATTTCAAGTGGCAGCAATGACAGGCAGCAGCGTTCTTCATTAAACAGCAACCCATCAGCAGGATTGTGGTATTAACAGAAAGTGCATCAGTAAACCACTACAACCACCACTAGCACCTCGTTTTCATTTTATACTACATCTATACTCATCCATCCATCGTTATCCATTCATTCATTTATTTATATGCGTCCTTCTTATGACTTCAGTCGTATGCCACATAATACTGCATGCCTCATGCTCGTACATGTAGCATGCTGTATGCGTGTGCATGTCTGATTAAGCATTGCGCCACAACTGAGGCTGTTGCTGATAATGACATGAATCGCTCAATTCGAGTGTGAAGCGCACACTTGAGTATAAGCCACACTTCTTTACCCAACTATGGTATGCTAAGATACCGAACTCCCTCAACCTTCCGGGCCTGTGGGTGGATGGGTTAGTGGGTGCATGGCTGAGTGTCGCGTATATTTTATGCATGAATTGTCGCATAACTTTTGTTATGCAATCCAGTCAAGCACCACTTTGTATGCGGGTGATGACGGTGCGGTACGGTGGATGTTTGGATGTGTAAAGTTAGGTTAGCCTTAGCTTAGCTCAGCTCAGCTTAGATTGAATTGCTTTGGGTCGGGGAGAGTTGGGTTGGATTGGTGTGGCTTGTGTTTGGGTTGAGTTTAGTTGGATTGATAGTATACAGCAAGTGCAACTTGTGGTTTCTTTGCTTAAAATTGCATTGGATTGCGTTCAGTTATGCTCATTTGTGTTGTTGTTGTTGTATTGCTGGTTTCGTTTGGTTTGGATTGGTTTGGCTTGGTTTCATTTCATTTAGTTTAGTTTCATTTTGTTTGCCATTTGAATTAAGGCAAAAAGTATCTGCCGTTGACATTAGTGCGCGTTTTACTATAATAAATAAGTAAAGTTTTGTTTTTGTATTTATAGCAATTAAACGCTCTGTGTGATATATTACATCATCAACATCATCATAGACAGAGGCAACACAGACTTGGGGGCTTCTTATATCTCATACGATTATTATTTTTAGTTACCTTTCAGTAATGTGTTTTTCTTTAAACACATTGTAATTTAAAGCTTTATCGATATAAATTTGAAAATACATTTCATTAAGGTTTGGTTATACTATTTGACTAAAGACTTGTAGAGACCTCAAGCCCTTGGCGATGTCCTATATTTGTTTATATATGTTTTTCCTTGGTTTTGATTATCAAGAGTAAGTGTCGTTTAAGATATGAGCTGTGCACTATGGTCGATAAATGAGGTTTTTTTTGGCAGCTATGTTTTTGAAATTTATAGTGAATTTACGCAGAATCGATTCTCAATGAATCACTTTGGTGTAAATTCACTATAAGATATTTTTTTATCAATTTTATACGTTTAGTTCAAATAAAAAGTGTTTTTCACTTCAAGTTCCGATTTTTTTTTTCTTTAAAATATGCTTCTTTCTTTCCTTAAGAAAACCGGTCTACATTAATTGACATTTGATTATTGTTACAATTCTTTTCAATATTCATGGATCAAATGCTATTTTATTGCTGCTTAGAAAACAAATTCTCAATAATAAGGACTAAGATCTTACCAGCTGTAAGTTTGATGGAATTTTTCTGAGCCAGTTGGGCTTTTTCAATGTCTCAGTCAAAATAAAATATATGCCAAATCTTTCTCTTCCGACTTTTTAGCAGAATAAGAGAGTTCAGAAGCCAATTTACTTTTTCAAAAGCGAACCACCTTCCTCATAAGCTAGATGTAGCCGTCCAACTTCATTTCCAGCTTTATCTTTCTCAATTCAAAGTGATATCATTTTTTCATCAGCACCATTTTTATTTTGGCAATGGAATTTTGAATTTATATCAATGCCATTTGTAAATAAGCATTTTTATCTATTTGTCCATTCGAAAGAGATACTTTTATTGCGACTTTTCCCTTAGCCACAATTCAAGCAAATCTGCAAGAAAAAACTCTACCTTGTCAAAGTCTATTGAAATATGTACAATATATCAAAATGGTGCAAGTATACGCATAAGTTGTAAGCACCACATTAAAATACTTAAATGTAATAACAAACAATACCTTTATCATTTTCTATAAGTCCATTATCACTCCTATATCCAAATATGGGGCACAGCTGCACCATCACAAATCCAGGTTTTACAAAATAAAACCCTTCGTCTAGTAACTGGTTCCCCTTGATTTATCCGTATTAGATCTCTTTAAAAAGACCTGAACGTTCTTATTTTCGGTGATCAAATAAATGACCATAGTAGTAGATATAGTAAAAAAAATATTAATCCATCCAAATTTACTGGCTAAGGCTTTAGCAACTCATCGACCGAGGAAAAGATTAAAAAGACTTCATCCTGGGGAGCTTAAAAGTCGTATTGTTCTGTAATATATAGATATTATGTACATAGAGTCATTAACTTAAATGTAAGCGTTTGTCATTGTAGTGTTGATCTCCTTTAGGGTTCCGTACCCATAGGGAGCTAACGGGACCCTATTACTAAGCTTAGAATGTCCATCCGTCTGTCCGTCCGTCTCCTGCTCTATCTCATAAACCGTAATAGGTAGAGAGTTGAAATTTTCACAGAGTGTGTAATTCACTTGTGTGTAGAGCGACAAATACTAAAAATACACATTTTTAGAAACATTGTTCTTTTATTTAACCTTTTGTTTAACAATTTTTTGTTTTTTGTAGTATACTTTTAAGCTGTAATTGTAGTATACTTTTAGGCTGTTAAATATGCACATAATTTAATATTTTGAGCAAAAAATCTTGTACGATGGTACGGAACCCTCCGTGTGCGAGTCCGACTCACACTTGGCTGATTTTTTTTTTTTTTTTTTTTTTTAATATATTTATTTATTATGAATATGAATATTAACATACATACATATATACCTATATTATATAGTAAGCCGATTATTGTTACTAAATTTAATAAATTAATTAAATTAACAAATTTTGATTCAAGGTGATGCCGATGTGCTATTTCTGGTCGTCATTTTTTACTCGGTGCTGAGATTGGGATGTGTTCCAAAACAGTGGAAGATGGCCAGAATTTGTATGATTCATAAGACCGGCAAGAACCCTTACACCTTAGATTCGTAAAGGCCAATCAGCCTGCAGCCCACTGTAGCCAAATTGTTTGAGCGTTGTCTGCTGACGCGCCTCCTGCATTATTTCATGATTTCATTATTGCCACGTTTGCATATGATACAGCCATCCTCTCCAGAAACAGGTGCATTTATGAAGCCACTGACACCCTGCAACAATACCTGCATACATTCGAAATCTGGACAAGACGATGGAACATTGGCATTAACAAACAGAAATGTGCCAATGTGACGTACGCCTTACGGATTGATGTTTGTCCAGGAGTCTTCATTGGCAACCAGCTGATGGAGCACCATTCGGGATATGGATAGGCGGCTAACATTCAAAATGCGTATTTGAATCGTCACGAAATCGCTTGTATAGAGAAATAGCAAATTGCGTTGGCAATTCCTTAGCAGTAGGAATTGATCTAAAAATACCAAAAATTGGAGTTATGATTAATCGTCAGGCCAAGAAATATACAGAGCGATCAGAAAATTACCCAAACAGAC
This sequence comes from Amiota mariae, assembly GCA_035041805.1. Lineage (NCBI taxonomy): Eukaryota > Metazoa > Arthropoda > Insecta > Diptera > Drosophilidae > Amiota > Amiota mariae. Next base: position 80,856 of record JAWNKV010000799.1, read on the forward strand.
TAGCCAGGCGTGTCTGAAAGAATGGCGCAGAATGGGAGGAGTCAGAGTGGCGAGACGGATGAGAAGATCTCATTCTGTCGACCTTTATACTAGATCCTATTAAAGTAGTTGTTCTATCCCACTTACTAATTGTGTTAAAGTTGTGTTGTAATTATTATAAGTTTAATTTAAATTGTTTTTTAGAATAACAAAAAAATTAAAATGTGTATTAAAAAAAAAAAAAACATATAATAATACGGACTGCTGATTTTGAACGGCTCGTACTGCATATTAGATGTTATCATTAAATTAAATAATGTAAAGATTGTTTTTATTAGCCCATTAAAAAAAAAAAAACATTTTCGAAAAAACAACAATTTGTGACAGTTTTTTATGAATCTCTATAAATATTGAACAATTTTAGCCGGAAGTGATTTTTTCGTTATTCAAAAATCTATGAAGAGCTCATCGAAAAATTATGAAATTATAAAGACTGGACACATCGATCGCTCACAAAGAAGAAATTTGTGAGCAATTTTGTTGTTATGTAGCCGCCTGATGTCATCGAAATTCGCTGGAATACGTGGTTGAATACTGCATTTTATTATGCAAAAAACTTTTCGTCTTTTTGGAAAGTGACTCAAACGACCTCATTGCCTTGAAAGAATACGTTGAATAAAATGAATGAAAAAATTATAAAAAAAGACTAACTTTGACTATGCCGAAGTTGTAATACTCTTCACGCCCTTCTAATTGTCGGAGAGTCTTGAGATTTAGAAGGTTGGTGGATATAAATCACGCACTTTTAATACCCAAATTTAAAGTCAATAGTACAAAAAACAAAAAAAAAGTGTTTCTAATAAGAACTTTCATTTAGATCCCGGTACCCCCCGCTAGCAGTCCGATTCGGCTGATTCCGACAAATGTACTGCGTATGGTAAAAAGAAATTTCCATGCAAAATTTCAGCTCTCTGGCTCAAAAACTGAAGGACTAGGAGTGCGAACAGACGGACAGACGGACATGGCTAGATCAACTCGTCTCGTCGCGCTGATCAAGAATATATATACATTATGGGGTCTCCGATGTCTCCTTCTGTGTGTTACAAACTTCATGACAATCGTATAATACTATTCAGTGCGTGAAGAGTATAAATATCTACAATAGGAGCTGTTCAGAATATATGAATTCAATTTTTTGACTGAGTCCATTACGATATTGGAAAACCGAGGAGTGACCGTACAAGAGCAATAGAAAGTCTTGAAGTCAGTCAAAAGCAAATTTTCGTGACCTGAACTAGCTAAGCTAAATGAAGTTTTATCGAATAATCCGGATGTATACTTTTTGAAAAAATGTCAATGGATCAAAAATTTTAATTTCTCAATACATCAATGACGTCTGTAGATGTAAAGTGTTCAATTCCAATTTATCGGTACATTTTGTCCGATAGACGTCAATCGTTTACACAATGAAAATTAGCTATGCCTAATGTCATTCAATACAACAATTTTATAAACGATGTCATAAATAATGAGAATTAAAGTTTGAACATTTTATTTAACTATTTTTTACAAGCTTTATTAAAACAAGTAGTGTTATTTTTGTGACGGATCTGGGGATTAACTTCTGGTATAAGTTATGGGTCATAAATAGTGACAATATAAATAATCTATTCAATGCAGTATACACCACATATGTATGTAAAGGGTCCTTGTCAATGCAAATATTAAAGTAATATTTGACTTATATTTGTCATAAGCAACTCCATAAACAACTGCTAACATATAAGTATATGGACAATGTAATGTGGGCCTGACTCTTAGTCAATTATGTCAAGTTAAAATTGTTTCCAACATCGGTTGATTTCTTGTTCCGTGTACAAATTAGAAAAATGATTAGATTATAAAAATTTAGATAATTTAAATAATATTAAGTACACATATGGCACATGATTTCCGATGAAACTAATATCTTCATACTCTTACTACTTACTTATTATAAATACATACTTATAAATCATTACATAGCTAACTAACTTGTCTTTACACTCAACTCTTCAGTCTATATCTTTCCTACTTATTTGCATATGAATACGAATACTGATATGTGTGTATGAGTATGTAGAAATTTTCCACAAGAACATAAATTAGTTGTAGTAGCTGTAGCTGAAGCTTTACCGATACCAATGCTTGTAGTTGTTTTAGTCCAGCCATAATCAAATGCCCTATCAACACTGCCGTCATCATCGTCATCGGCAAGGTAAAATGCGTTAAGCTGATGAATTTATGTGGCAATGTCTTGTAAACAGCAGTAACAGCAAATTGCAGCCACGTTAATTGTAAAATATTAGCAACATTCACTCATTCATATATTCATTCACTCATTCCACTTAGAGTAGATTTCTGTGTAACCCCTCATCCATCCATCCATTCATCCACCGATTCACCGAACCACCGTTCTGTGTATCCATCCATCCAATCCATTTATTGTATGTAAGGTGCAAAAAAGAGATGTGTGTGTACCAAACGCATTATAACTAATTTTGTATGGTTTTTTGTTTAAAGTTTTATGTTCATAATTAATTTATAAAATGCCCGGCCCGCCGACAGATGAAACAACAGCACAATTGGTTTTGTTGTACTAAAGTATTTAATAATAGCAATAATAGCAAGTAGCAGTGAACATGCAAATAGCCTCAATAGCCGCTAAAGCCTCTCATCATAAATAAACAGACAAACCAACGGTTGCACTTGACTCTACTCATGGACGTACACACATTTGGGCAAAGGGGGATCTCAAACAGAAATTTCCTGAACGCTTTAAGTATTAAGTTCATTAGTCCAAGTGACTGCAGTCTTGGTCTCAGGGGAAGCTGAATCCCTTTCAACCTTATCGGTACTTCCATGCGTCTACTTTTGCGTGGTCGGTCAATTTGCCAATCAATTAGTTATCCCCCACGCAGACGCAGATGCAGATGCAGGACAGGCAGGACAGGACAAGACTGGGTGGATGGATGGAACAGGAATGAATTGGATGAAATGAATGAAACATTTATTGTGCGTGTAATCAGCTTTTAAATGTAATTTGTGCACCACATCTCATTCTCACTTTAGCACCAAGCAAAACAAAAAAAAAATATTGGGATGAACTCAACTATTCATGGTCTGGATCTTCTGCGCGCTGTTTATATAATTAAATGAAATAAAATTAAAAATGTTAATGAGCAGAAAGTGTATAAACTAAGAGCCTTACTTCATCTTAACCTTCATTGGGTGTTTTTTTAGAAGCTTTGTAGAGCTACGCAATTTTTCAACGCTTGTAAACGCTTTGGCGTGTCTTAGTATATTATATCATTAAAGTTAATGCACCACTGGCGTGTTCATGAACACCACGAATAGTCAACATACAACAAATATTCTCATACATTAATAATACTAGACCCGAGTCCATTCTTTTCTTTTTAGGCATATATTGTGCATACAATATAATTTACCAAAGTAGTAACTACATTTGTACCTACCACTTACCACTCACATACATACATAGTTGCAATGTTCAATCTCTACTACTACTTATTATCATTATTTCAAATTTCTTATGAGAATCAATTAAAATCGTCTCTGTTTATCAGAAATGATCTATGTTCTAACCTTATTTCAACAACGGACCAAATATTTATGTTTAAGCAAAACATCGACAAGTGCTACGACCATAACGTAGATGTCCACATGCTCTTTCTTGACTTCAAACAAGCTTTCGATAGCATACATCGTTGCGAAATTCCCGAAGCCTTAACAAACCGTCGTATAAACAAAAAACTAACTCGCCTTATAATGGCGACTTTAACAAATACGACTGGAAAAGTCGTAGTGCAGCAAGCGGTAACCGATCATTTTGAAATTTCGTGCGGCGTCAAACAAGGAGACTCACTGTCCACATCTGTTTTCAACTTGCTGTTACACTTCGCAATAAGAAAAGAGGTAAAATTTGGTAACCTTTTCAGTAGGTCAGGTCTCACAATTGCTTACGCCGACGACATAGCTATCTTAGCTCGTAACAAAAGATATCTGTCCGAAATTTTTCTAGGCATTGAAAAAGGCACCAAATCAGTTGGTCTTAGAGTAAATGAAGCTAAGACAAAATACTTACAGTTTTCTATATTTGAAGAAAAGCGCCGCCCAGAAAATATTACAATCGGTAACTACTGCTTCGAGGGTGTACAACAATTTTAATACCTCGGTGTCCTGATCAACAACGACAACAGCATACACGACACAATACAGGACAGAATCATGGCCGCAAACAAGGCATACTTCGCCAACATAAAACTCCTAAGGTCCAGATTACTTCCGCGATCGTGCAAGCTACGCATCTATAGTTCTGTAATTCAACCGGTGTTAACATATGGGTGCGAATCCTGGACACTCACGTCTAGGGACGAGCAATGCTTGCAGGTTTTCGAGCGCAAAATACTCAGAAAAATGTTTGGACTAGTCAGAGATAGCGATGGAACATACAGAATCCGTTTTAACGACGAACTCAACTCGTTATGTAAAGGAGAGAACATAATCAAGAATATTAAAGCGCATAGAATACGATGGCTCGGCCATTTGGAGCGTATGAACGACGGCCGTCCTCAAAAAAGCATGGTCACTTATAACCCACCAGTGACGAAAATCAGAGGACGCCAAAAGTTCCAATGGTTGGATCAAGTCATCTCAGACCTGAAGAAGATGCGAGTAAAAAATTGGAGAACGAAGGCTAAAGACCGTAGCGCCTGGAAGAAAATTGTGAACGAAGCTAAAGCTCACCCCGAGCTGTAACGCTGCCTGATGATGATGACTAACCTTATTTTTAAGCCCAAGACTTATATGGAGTCATTAGCAAACTCAAGATCCTTCTCTTCCACAGTTTTTTTGTAGAATAAAAACAGCTGAGTGGATAGCAGCCGATGACAATCATCCAAAGCTCATGTGGCAAAGTTAACACATCCGTATTTGTTCGAATGTTACATGACATTATTTGATCGATTGGGTGGATATATAAACAAAAAAACGCTATCACATGCAAAACGAAAAGTTCAATTCCCCCAAGGCAATGCAACGTCTCACAAGTCTATGAAAATGATAATTACATTCTCCGATAGGGCTTCCCATGTCAGAAAGGTAGCTTGAGGAGTGGTAACCAAGAGTTTTTCTCAATTCTCTAAAAAATGAGAAGGCCCACCCGAAAGGGGAACCTTCTCGCCTGGTACGGCAAAAGCCGACCAGTGGCGCTACGCCAAAATTATTCGGTGGATCCACCTCCAAACCTCAGGTGCATGCGAGCCTTGGCACGAAGCCAAGCTCGTCTTCAATCACCTCACACACCTCTAAGGTAGGTGTAACACAACTAGTGGGCCCATCCTCATCTACAGGGACTGTGAAAGCTACCCCCCTCTCCACCCGCTCTAAAGACATTGCCCAAAGCAAATCTAAAGATCCGGGCTCGAGCCTTCCGGCTGCCTCTGATGTCCGTTTGCACATTAGCGCGTCCACTAGGGCATATAGGACTAGAAGATCTGCACACAAAATCATAAGCAGACTTCAAGCTGTCGACCCTACCAAGCTCTCCGAGCAGGATAGGGCATCTCTCGCGTGGGCCCAAAAAAATGTGGAGGCTCGCCCTACCCCCTCACTTGCTACTCAGAAACGACAAAGGTCGATGGAACAGCTCACACAATCGGTACCACCGGATGCCAAGAAACCCAGAATTATGGCACCTCGTCCCACCAGACGTTTCAACGAGGTGGCCAAGGACAGCCTCATCTGGGCAGTGATTGACGGGAGTAATGCAGATGGTACTATTTCTCCAGCAAACTGGGGACTGGTTGAAACTACGCTCCTCAAGGTTTATAAAGAGATCATGGTCTCCGATCCAGGTCCCTCACCCAAATGCCGAGATGCCGGCTGATACCAGGGGCATGTTAAGTTAGTGGCCTGCTCAGATCAACGCTCAGCGGATCTCTATAAGCAAGCCATTGGCAGGTTAGGAGAGCTATGGCCAGGAGCCAAACTCTCAGTGCTCACCAAGGAACAAATCCCAAATCCCGACCACGCTCCAGAACTTGGATTCCTGCTGAGCCCTCCTCGCCAAAGGATATCCTCGAATTGTCGAGGATGAGCAACAGCGACCTGCCCACTCATGATTGGAAAGTTACAAAGCTTGGTGAAACTAAGGGTCGGCTCCGCGAAGCGCTCATCGTGATAAATGAGGATTCGCTCGCACCAATCACCACATCTAAAGGGGAGATCAACTACGGTTTCGGGTCGACCACCCTTTAAGTGTACAAAAGCGACGAGCTGCGTAACAAACCAAAGGTCCAAATAGTCGAGCCTCAAGCTAATACTGCGGCTGACGTGGTACCTCCGAACAAGTCGGGCAACACGGAATCTGACGACTCAGCTAGTGTTATATCCACCTCTGAGCTCGTCAATGATTTCTTTGGCCAAATAGACATAAGTGCGTCGGAGTCTCTTCTGTCCGAAGAGGAAGACCCCGATAGCACAATAATTCCTATCCCCAAAGATGGTGAAGGTAGCCCAAATTAACCTTCAGCACTCCACCACTGCCTCGGCAGCACAGCTCCTGCGTCTCTCCCATGGAAACGAGGAGCTCTTCCTAATCCAGGAACCCTGGGTCATTATTGACAGGGTATGTGGACTTAACCATCAGGACAATCGCCTGATCTACTGTGAAGGCTCAGGTAGACCTAGGGCTTGCGTTATTGTCAAGAAATCAATTAATGCTATTGTACTCAACAGGTATCTGGACAAAGATAACGTTGCCGTCATTGCAGAAGTGGATGGCACTTCAACTTGGATAGCATCTTGCTATATGGCACACGATCACGGATCATCCCCTCCCCACGACATAGTCAGGCTTCTGGTTTCAGAAGCCAACAATAAGCGGATCCCTATCGCCATCGGTGCGGATGCCAACGCTCATCACGAAGTGTGGGGCAGCATGGACACCAACGAACGAGGTGAGTCCCTTCTTGATTTTATTTTAGCCCACGATGTCTTTGTTGCAAATCGGGGCAACGAACCTACCTTCTTGACTTCTAACAGAAGGGAGGTACTCGACGTCACGCTCGTCAGTGACCATTCACCCTTGCTCTTAAGGGACTGGAGGGTCTCCCAAGACTGCTCCTACTCAGATCATAGATATCTCACCTACACCATTGGATACTCTATCTCCACAGCTTATGAGGTCGCCTCCGAGTATACCAATAGAAAACTCACTGACTGGACCATTTTTCAGTCTAGCATTGCCAACAACCTTGGTCAGGTACCATCCATAACGGATTGCGCCGACATTGATAGGGCAGCCGTACAGCTCTCAAATACCTTCAAGGTAGCAGCGGAAACTTCCTGCGTGGCCCACACACCCAGAGGTAAGACCAAACCCAGGTGGTGGAATGCCGAAATAGCAGAACTCCGCAAACAATGCCGCAAGCTCTTTAACAGAGCTAAGGCCTCAAACGACTGGTCTCCCTTCAAAGATAAGCAAAGGGAACTCAAGTACTTGATTAGGAAATCCAAGGAGCTACCTGGAGAACTTTCTGTGGCAACATAGAGAGTGTCTCCGAGGCGAGTAGACTCCGCAGGATCCTCAAATCTTCTCCAAGTTCCCTGGATAGTGTCCAGAGACCTGATGGTAGCTGGACTGATACCGGGATGGAGACCTTGAACGTCCTGCTAGACACACACTTTCCAGGCAGTGTGTCTCTCACAAATGATCCCATTGATGCCCCCCCATGAACCGATGCCAGTCTAACCTTGTGGTGACCTATGCTCATCTTCAGTGGGCCATCAATTCCTTCGACCATTTCAAATCTCCTGGTCCTGACGGTATAATACCAGCAGGCTTTCAGGAGGTTTCCAACATCGTCACACCGTGGCTTTTGCAAATTTATAATGCATGCCTCCAATACTCTTACATTCCCAGCATGTGGCGTGTAGCCCGTGTAGTCTTTATTCCCAAAGCAGGGAAAGTGTCACACACCAAACCCAAGGATTATAGACCCATTAGTCTTTCTTCCTTCTTTCTCAAAACCATTGAAAGAATTATCGATGTCGGCCTAAATCTGGACTCAAATATCATCACTCTTATTGAACGATTGTTAAAATCTCGTTCCATTACTGCTTCTCTTGGCAATGTCAACGTTACGAGAGCCGTACACAGAGGTACGCCGCAAGGTGGCGTACTATCTCCTCTCATCTGGAACTTGGCAGTTAACTCCCTGCTAAGAAAATGGAAGGCCTCGTGTGCTCTCTACTGTTGTAAGAGAGCCCTGGCCGCGAGCTGGGGCCTTAACCCCCGCATCGCTGCCTGGCTCTATGCAGCCGTGGTGGAGCCCAACCTTCTATAAGGAGCCGTTTTCTGGTGGCCTGCCTGTCTCAAGGCAGTTAACCAGAAACCTCTTGACAAAGTCAGGAGAACGGCAGCCATTATGATAACAGGGGCCCTTCGGACCACTTCCACCAAAGCGCTGTTTGCATTCCTCAACTGGATGCCAACTAGTCTTCTGGCTGAGCATTATGCCAAATGTTCTGTCATTAGACTTAATACCATAGCTCGCTGGACTAGCCACATACAGGGCCATGCAAGCATTCTGGGACGCGGTCCACCTGCCCCTGGGGCAGTCGACTATGTATGCCCCACACCTTACTTTAACCGGAAATTCTCCATCCAAATTCTCAGTAGAGAGAATTGGCTGGAAGGTAAAGTTCTAAAACCTAATTCCATCGACATCTACACAGATGGCTCCAAACTTGAGAAGAAAGTCGGCTGCGGCATCTTCTCACACAACCCATACTTAAGGCTCAGCTTTCGCTTGTCTGACCATTGCAGCGTCTTTCACGCAGAAGTAATGGCCATACTACTGGCCTCCCGGTGGCTTCTGGATAACGATGCTTTGGGGCCCCACATTAATATATATACAGACAGCCAAGCGGCAATAAAGTCCCTCTCGGGTGTATATACTACATCCAAGCTGGTTGCGGACTGCCGTTCCTCCCTAGACACTCTAGCCTGCCGTGCACCCATACAACTATGTTGGGTGCCCGGACATAGGGACATTGTGGGCAACTGTGAAGCTGACGAACTAGCAAAAGAAGGGACGTCCCGTGCAAATGTAACGTCTCCTGCTGGAATTCCGCTAGCTACAGTGAAACACATTATTAGGAATTTCTACCAAGTTAAAGCTAATGCTCTCTGGGTAGAAGAAGATACTTGCAGTATAACTAGGCAAACCTGGTCTTACATGAACAGGAAGCGAACCGCCCAGCTGCTCAATCTCGGTAGAACCTCAATTAGCAAGACCATAAACGTACTAACGGGTCATTGCATCATAGGGAAACATGCTGGAAGACTTGGTCTTCCGCATAACGACTTTTGCCGTAGCTGCGGCTCAGAAGAAGAAGAGGAGACGGTGCTTCACCTGATGTGCCAGTGTCCATCTCTTGCTAGAAGAAGACAGAACCACTTAGGCTCTATATTCCTCTCCAGCTTAACCGAACTATCACTCCTACCAATTAAGGACAGAGCTAGGTTCATTTCAGAATCCAAGTGGTTCTCCGCACCGGACTAAGGGATGTCGTGTCAACACTTTGCTGGTATCACAATGGGCCATAATGTTTTTGTGCCTAAGTGAGCCTCTCGTCTGAGGGCTGCCACATTAACCTAACCTAAGTCGGATAATGAGTTTTTTTTTTGCTGCGGTTCACAAATTTCTCTGTTACCGTTGACACCTGCAGGTCTCTGTGGTGACGGAGTTGCCGACATAGCATTGAATCTTGACAAGCCTCCTTAAGAGCTTTAATTGAAAACTTTGTGTGATTTGTGCGTTTGATTTCGAGGTTGTGCCCCAGAGTTAATTGCTTTAAGCCCATATTGCCTTGAGAATGGTTTTATAGAGGAGGAGCTTGTTTTTTGAGTTAAGTTTTGAATTGTGAGCTAAGAAAAATTTTATTTATATAGATAAATAGATACATAGATGTACAGTTCTCATTAAAAAAAAAATTAAGTTTATTGTTTTTTTGTCTAAATAAAGAAAGTCTTTAGTTTGCTTATTTTAAATTTTTTTTATATCTAAATCCATTAAATCTATTTTCTTGTTTCGTCTATGTTCGTAGTCGTACTACTTATATTCAAGTACATGCATATTCTTACATACATGAATAACTCATTTAGACTATGTAGCAACTTATTCTGATATAATTATGCCAATTTATTACATACTGTCGGTACAACGGGGAAATTACTTTTTTAAATGAATTTTTGGTTTTTCAGAAATTTACTCAAATTGTATTTTTGCTTACAACTACATATATATATATATAAATATAC